>JAOWBP010052205.1:0-13541 GCA_028571105.1 Tragopan temminckii
ATCTTTTCCAGAAAGTTTTTTGAAATTAAAATTGAGGGGAAAAAAAAAAAGAATCTATTCTTGTTTGTCCTCTTGAGCACTTACAAATTAACATTAATTAACAAAGTGGTTGCTAACGCCATCCATGAAACCATGCCAAGAGGCAACTCGGGGCTTTAAAGAATAGAAATACCCCATAGAGGGAAAAAAATATCCCGAAGAAAATCCCCATACATTTTCATCCCAGCATCCCAGCAGGAGTGTGGCTGTGCCTGGGATTGGCAGGCACCCTCCTGGGCAGTTCCTTGTTTCCTCCACCACTGTGTGCTCCAATGATTATTTATCTGGTCTCCATATAAACACAGCCTGTGGTTATTCATGAGCACCAGGAGGCAGCGCTGTGGATACAGGGGGTGCACAGGGAATCAGAAATGGGATTTTCCACACCCACACCCTCCAGCTCCACAAGATAGAGTACAACCAGACTGTAAAATGCTGCATTTTGACCAAAACCAGCTCATTTTGCCCCAAAGGAGCTAGGTGAAGGAGAAAGGCATAGAGCTCGCCGTTACCTTCAGCATCACGTCAGGGCGAAGCGGGGTCCAGCGAACACTATAGCACTCGGTGCCAGGGGCTGGGGTGGGTTGGAGCGAGATGCGAAGCTCGGCCTCCTCCTCCCACGCATAGCAGAACTCTGTGCCGTCCTGCCAGCACCGATCCCGCGGTGGAGGTGGCTCTGAGGCCGGCACACTACCCACTGTGATGGACACCAGTGGCTGTCCCATCGGCAGCGCCCGCAGGAGCAGGGCACCGCGGCGGCGATCCCACAGCATCCCGCTTGCCTGGCCTCGCAGCATCCACTCCTCCGGGGGCTGCTCCAAGGCCTGCCAGGAGATGATGCCGATGGTCATGGCGAAGAAGACAGCCACGCCAAGGCAGCCCAAGGCACCTTTCCAGGGCTCTGTTAGCTCCCTGATGCCAGAAGTCCAAGCGGCTTCGGGGATGCGGCCGGTGGGGCGAGCAATGGGCATGGCGCGCTGCTGCGGGATGCTCCGAGACGCTCCGCTTTCCTCTTGCTCTCCTTTCCCCTGCAACAGCACAAGAAGGAATTCCTCCTCCCCCACCCCCCACTCAAACCTTGGATTGCTCTGAAAGAATGCAAGGAGTTAAAATTCCAAGTGGGAGGCCCCTCGAAGCTTTTCTTGTGGAAGGGCTGCAAATTGCAAAGAGGTGCTGAAAAAGTCTTGCAGGGTGTTTGGAGTAGTGGGGATGGGAAAGGTGACCCTGTAACGTGACACCAGCTTTCCATCCTCATTTCCCCTTGCTTGAAGAAGTATTTGGTGAATGCACAGAGCAAAGTCTGGCCGTGTTAACTGAGCCCTTGCATGAGGATGGGGCATCCCGTGCTCAAAGTGGGCACGGGGACATGGGTGGCAAGAACCTTTTGGAGTGACACCAACTTACTCCCTTTGTCTGCTTCTCTCCACCCGCTCTGCTGCATTTTGGAGCCAATAACACAGATTTCACTGCCCTGCTGTTCCTGTTAGGGACCACATGCCACCTCCCCTACATCCCTTTGTACCCCCCCTCCAGAAAGGCACAGCAGCATCCCTTACCTAAAAGATGCTGCAGCAGTACCCGGGCATAACCACTGCCGATCTAGCGCCTCAGCCTGAAATTTGGCTGCTGTGGCACAGGGCAGAGGCTCTTGATTCTCTTTCCCAAGGGGAACTGTTCCTCCCAACCCCGCATCCACGTCAGAGACCTTTATAGCCCCAGCAACTTGATCCAAGCAAAGCCAGTGCGTTATCTAAGCTGGGATGGCTCACTGCCTCCCTCCCCAGGCCCCCACAGGTTTCTTACATTAGCAACAGAGCTGAGGAATTTTCTGATTTTTTTTTTTTAAAGCATTGACTTATATGGAAATAACCATAAAATTTTGTTTCTTTGCTGTATTTTAACCAAGTTATTAAGGTGGCACTGGATAAGACCTTATTACACATCTATGAATTTACAGTGACGTTGCTAAGCCTCCCCATTCTGATGATTCTACGCTGATTTGGATTTTGTTATTATTATTTTGGAGATTTTCCCTCCTGTTTCTCATACTTTGGACATGCCCAAGGTACAGAGAGCTACTTGCCCCTAAAGCACTCATCCCACACCCCATACACTCATCCCATCAGTCTCAATAGCCTATGGGCAAATGGGGAATAACCGGGGTTTACAAACAATATTGCCCAGCTGAAAAAAAAAAAAAAAAAAAGATTTCAAAGAGTTTCCCCATTTTGCATAAGGATAAGAGAAAAGGGCAGATGTGGCACAGAGCAACATGGTTTAGTGGGCATGGTGATGGTGGGTTGATGGTTGGACTGAATGGTCTTTCCCAACTTTAATGATTCTATGATCCAAAGAAATAACCCAACAACCCCAATGCCTTGACCCAAAGACAACAGCATTACTCACTCCAGGAAATTCTGCTCTTCAGGAGGTTCTCAGAATGGTCAAATCCTCATGAAAATATTTTGCTGTCACCTAAAAAGGGCTTGATGGGTTTTTCCCCAATGCATAGCTCCAGAATTAATTTTTCTTTCCACTATGGGCAATACCCAATATGAGAGGTGGAGAAAGCGTGTTGACTGTATGGGGAGAAGCATCTCCCAGCTGCAGACTTGGGCTCCTAAGCATGGAGAAAGGGTTGGATCCACGATGAAGAGGAGGATGGCAAAGTAATGGAGACGGGTATCAAGTGCTGAGAGAAGAGGGCACAGCTCTCCCAGCTGGAGCTCATTGCGATTTCTGGGAGGAGCTGGAGAGAACCAGGAGGAAAAAAAAAAAATCCATCAAAGTTGTGGGCTGAGAGCTGGTTAAAATAAAGGGAAAAGCATATAAAAAAATCAACCCACCACATAATTCAGCCCATAGGACAGAGGCACGATGCTGCAAAATTTCAAAAAAGCAGCACAGCATCAACGATTTCTGGTTTCTTGGCACCTACAGGGCTGGGAGGGGGCCTGATGAAATTTTTGGCAGCAAGATGAGCTTGGGGAAAAGCTCTCTCACATGGCACACTGTTAAATCCCAGCAGCCATAGGACAGCAAAGAGCTCCAAGGGAGGATTAGAGGAATTGTGCACAGCAAACCCAGGGGATGCTGCTAGCACAGTGGTAGCAACGCTCAGTGGCTGCACCCCAGCAAAATGCTGGTACTTTTCTTAAAAACTTTTCTTAAAAAGCAGCTTTCCTTCCACACCACCCTGCTAGAGAATGTTTTGCCAAATTTGGGAACCTACAACCCCAAGCATCCTGCCCACAGGGGCTTGGGCTGAACCCTCTCCCCACTCTCCCACCAGCATCCTTGGGGTAGAAGTGATGATTTTAGGAAGTTTTCCCATTCATCCTAGGCTGTAGGTGCCCCATCCCTGGACATGCCCAAGGCCAGGTTGGATGGGATCCTGGACAGCATGATCCGGTGGGTGGCAACCAGTCCACAGCAGAAGGGGTGGCACTGGGTTATCCTCAAGATCCCTTCCAACCTAAGCAATTCAATGATCCTAATCCAAACTTCAGTGCACTCCAGATCGCGCAGACAGCTCAAAGCCCCTCTTCTGTGTTTTCCTTTCTTAGTCCATCCCAAGCATTTTTCTCACATTGCCAAGAAAAATCACTTATCCTTGACTGCTTGCATGAGAAAAAAAGAAACAAAAAACATTTTGGGGCAGTTCACCTGGTTTCCATCCAGCCAACCCACCCTGCTGCATGATTTTACACAGCTTCCAGTTTCCTCCCCAGAATGGAGCCACTTTTCCACACTTTCACAGATTTAAAAAGGGGTTTGCACTTCCTCAGGGGAACTGGCAGTGGGGCCAAGCACATGAAGCCATGTCCTGCTTATCCCATTGCTTGCCACCAAACTTTCACAGACTCAAAGGCATGCAACAGTATGTGGCAATAGTAAGAAAACACCAAAACATTGCAAAACCACCCATTTTCTCTTTTCCTTTGGGGCTTTCCCAAGGCTCTGGTTGACAGGTGTCTTGAGGGGTTTGCTTAGTAAACCCTTGGGGCATGGAGGGAACACAGCTCCCATGGCTGCTGATGCCCATAGATTGCATACATCATCCTTTTTAAAAACCCTGTTGTTATGCTCCAGGCTGGAAAAACAAGAGATCATGGGGAACTCCAGGACTCTGCCCATAGGGCCCAGGACCAGCCCTTAGCATCAATATTTTCACACAGCCCCAAAGCTCCAAGTGATGACAGCCACAGCTTCCCAGCAGCACACCCAGTCCACACTAGCAATGCTGGGTTATTCTTTTTTACTGTTTTTCTTTAAATATATATATAGAGAGAATTTGGGGCTTGCCAAGAACAAAAGAACGATGGGAGCAGCAGAGCGTCTCCAGGACTTGGCTTCTCTCCCTGATGTTCCCTAGCAGGGGGAACACATCCCCCACTACTGGAGTGCCTACAACCCAAACTCTGCTTTTTTTAACCCCCCAGAAAAATTATGCACAATGCATAGGGGTGAGCACAAGAAAGATGCCCAAAGCTGGTCTGTTCAGTTCTATTCATTCTCCTGCCCTCAGCTCAATACCTGTCATTTGCTGTATCCTAATCTGGCCAGAATGTCCCAAAAATCAGACACAGGCAGATGCAACCTGATGCTCTACACCGGTTTTTCCCTTTGCTTTTTTTCCCCTTGCAGTTCCCAGACTTTCCTTGCAGTGACAGCAAAAGCCTTCAGCTGCACTGAGCATCTCCGTGCCTTCGGAGAAAGTTAGTAGAGCTGATGAACAGTTTAAAGAGAATTAAGAAGTGAAGGAAGCAAAGAGTGATATAGTTCATCTGGTGGCTGAAAACCCCAAGCCTCAGCCCCAGATTTCCCCCCTGAAAAGCAGTCCTGAGTTTCCCTGAGCTCCCCGGCAACACAGCAGCTATTTATAATGGCAATAAACCAAGCATCAGGACCCACATGGAGGATGTGGGCATATAAATAGCAGCAGCATTTGGAAACAACTGCTCTGGACTATTGTCTCACTTTTATTTTTGATTTATTTATTTTAACCCCGTTGCAGTTTTTGCACTGAAGAGAAACCATCCCTATGTGGTACTCACCCTCCTGCACGCCAAACCACAGCACCCAAACCCCCCAAACTGAATCTCGTAAAGCCAGGAAACTTGGAAAATCCCAATCTCATGCAGCTCTGTCTGCTCTGACTAGAAATCAAAGCAGTCCTTTAGAGATGCTACATTTATTCCAGGTGCCTGAAGAGGCCACCACCAGCTTCATGCTCCCCATTATCTCTGAGATGCAGTTTGGAGATGCAGCGGTGCAACAAAATTCTTCTCCGAGTAAAGCATAGATACACTTCTCAAAGACCTCGAAAGAATAAATCCAAGCCTTCTGTTTATTTCATTTATTTAGCACAAGGTTGATGACAAAGTGTGAGCAGCAAAAGGAAAGAAAGCAGCTTCTCCACCATGGGACCCCCTGTAGAAACCAGCCTTTCCATACCCATGTAAGCACAGCTTCATCTTTCTGACCACAGCTCCTCACACAAGGAGCACAATCAAAGGAGCAGGTACCATAAGGATAGGGATGCAGAAACCCACCTCGCTCAACCCAAGTGCAATGTAGGGTAATTAAATAAGACGTACCAATCGTTGCATCTTGCTTTTTCAGGAGGCATCTCAGAAAGCGCAAAGGGAACACTGCAGGGCAGCTTTTGGTGAATGGGAGGGAAAGGAGCATTTAGAAAGAACGCTTTCATTTAATTCACCTCTTCTAAGCTTCCCAGAAATCTGGTAAGCAGATTTGCAGCCTACGCGCTCACAAAGTTGAATTGCTGCCCTGGAGATGCCTTTTGGGTGATTAGACCAAACTCTTCAGCTTCTGGCTGTGGGGCCCAGCCATCAGGTTCCCATCCCAGCCCTGACATCAGGCTGGAAGGATTGACAGGCCCCAGGTAGGTGCACTTGTCCCCAGAAAGCTGACATTTTCCAGCAGAACAGGAGAGCATGGGATCATTTTCCCAGAGTGTCTTCATGGGACACCCCAGCTCCATTCATCCCTGTTTTCCCCCTTGTGTTATTAAACAGCCCTAAAGTCTGCCACTAACATGGCTTGAAGCCTTCTTCCCTGAGCCTCCAAAGTCTGCAGAACATGCTCCAAGGAAAGCAGAGACCTTCTTCTTCCTCCCATTACCCAAGCCTCTGCAAACAGATTTAGGATCTATAGGGCTGCCCTACTGAAACCTTCCCAAGAACATCTTCAACCCTCAGGTCCCCATGGAGGGGACCACCCCAAGGGCCACCCTCCCAGCTCTGCACCCAAGGGGGGAAACTCCTCCAAGACCGACCAGAATCTTCAGCAGGAGCTCATGGGGTGCTTATGAGGAGCCTCTCAAGGCTTACAGCAATTAGCCCTAACAAGCCCCCACCGGCCTCTCTGAGAGCAGTTGAATAAATGAGGTTTCTTGCTAATTATAGCAGGCCAAACAGCCTCCTGGCCTTCACAAAGAGGCTGACTTGCAAGCAGTGAGTGTACTAAGGCTTTGGCCAAACACTCTGCTTGGATTCCTGGCAACGTAGTGATGCACCGGGGTCAGCTCAGGACAGTGATCCCTGCTGTGCTCTGCTCCCAGGGGAAGTACATGCATGCTGGTCCCTGCTTTCCACAAGCTGCCCCTCTCTTGTTCCTTATTTTGAGTAATTCATACTGAAAAATGTGGATTTATGCTGTGCTTGGCTTTGTACACTGGCACGAAGCAAAACTCAAGCATGTGCTCAGCATCCTGGCTGGGTTTGGGTGCAGACCCCATTGCTTGGGGTCATTGAGTGAGAAAAAATCCCATTTCTTGCTTCCCCATAGCCAGCTTCCCCCAAGGCTTTAAGCCCCGAATTTTGCTCTCAAGGTAGGCGGGTGTCTGGCCACAAACAGCTCCCAGAGGTGTTTCCCATTGCAGGTGCTTTGGAAATAATTCAGATGTTGTGAAGGAGCTATCCCAAACTATTCTAGTTTCAGACCCTCGATGGGGTTCCTCTTCACCCCATGGGATGGATGCGCGGTGGAAGCACGGAGGAAGGCAGAGATGAGTTAAACCACAGATGAGAAAGCTCTTGGTTAGGCACCAGCAACCACAGGAAGCATCTTTGGGGCTACAAGGGGTCAGGGGTGTCCATGTGGGCAGGAAAGGGATGGAGCATGAGCTATATCCTCAGGCTGTGAATCCTGGGTGTGCATCTCTGCCAGCTTCTTCCGTTTTGCACCATCAAAGGGGGAGCACACAAAAAGGGGTGGGGTGGAAGCAACAGGAGACATCAACCCCCAGTTTAAAGGCTTACTCCCCACCCGTGCTCTCCCTAAAAGTGATATATCTGTTTTAGCATGGTACAACAATCTCTTTCCCACTCCCATGGGAACATCCAGGCAAGAGAGCATCACACACAGGTGCTAACTCAGCTTTTATTGGCACAGGGCACAGTGGCACACAGTTGCTTCTCAGAAGACACACGAGTAGCACGCCACATGTCTTCCAAAAAACTCACCTGGGATGGCAAAGCAGAGCTCCGCATCTGAGAAAAATTGCACAGAAGCACCTTAGCAAGTGGACACTCAATGGCACTGATGATGCAGCAGCAAAAAGATGCAAGCCTGGCTCCTTTCCTTATCTTTGCTGCCCCACAACAAAGCCAATCTGAGCAAAAAGAAAACCCTACCAACTTATCCAGCTACAGAGATGGTGCAGTTAAAATGCAGATAAGGGACTAAGAATCATTTGCACTTCCCAGTATCCACTCCTCTGTATCCACACCCACTGCTTGCACTTTGGGAGTCTCCAAAACACACGCTGAGCTGAGTTCTAGGGCAAGGGCATGCATCAGGAATGACATTCCCCCAGGATGGAGCAGTATGACCTTAGCCTAATGTTGCAGGGCACAGCAGTGATGCCATCTGATTTGCTTCCCCTTAAAGGCTGGCAGCTCTGGAGGTGACAAACAAGGGGCAGCCTCAGCAAACAGCCCTTTGCCCAGGCTTTCATTTATAGTGATGTTACAGGAGAGAATGCCAAGGAGCTTCAGATGTTAAAAAAAATAGCTTTTGAGAAAAGCCAGGGATTAGCAGACTTTTTATCCTTACTGTAAACAGATCTCTGCTTTAAAACATGCCCTCGCTGCCAGCCCAGGAGCATGAAGAAGGGACAGAAACAGACCCAGCAAGCTCTCTGTGGGAAGCAGAAATCCCATAGGGAGGTATGGGTGCTGGGTCTGATCCCCAGTCCAGCCCATTGGGACCCGCAAGCATTGACACAACACATCTGAAGTCAGTAGGAACAACCTTTGTTGCTGACTTCAAGAAGGAGGAGAAGGATGGGTGGGACAGAGGAAGAGCATCCTTCCTGCAGACCAAAAGCCTGTTTGTAGTGACCAGGCTTTCAGAGGCTGCTGAACACTAATGCCACCTCTTAACATTCCCCTCCTGCTCTACACACTACTCTTCAACTCCAAGTAAAGCAGCTCCTCACTACACAATAGGTGCCTCAGCAGCAGGAGGACCCATCCCTCAGTCATGTTCCTCTGCACCAGGGATGCTCACTCAGGGATGTAGTCCCTAAAAGAGTTAAAGCTGAGACTCCGGCCTGCTGAGTTCAATGTGGAGCTGGCTTGCATCTTGGGGATCTTTTCCATCACTTTCGACACTGTCCTCCTCTTGAAGGAGCCTGGGGAAAAATGCCCCTGCCTCATGAGCTCTTGGTAGAGGGTATTGAACACTGCCACGGTCTCCTCATAGCTGTCCCGAGTGGAAATCTCATAGAAAGGAAGCTTCAAAGCTTTGGAAAGGTTTTCGCCATCTTGCGTGGACACCATTCTGTCAAACTGCAAGTCCTTCTTGTTGGCCACGATGACCACAGGCGGCTGCTCGCTCCCGCTGCTCCGCTTAGGGCTGGAGTGGATGTGGTTGATGAGGAAACACAACCGCATCACCTCGTCAAAGCTGCACCTGTCCGTCACCGAGTAGACCACTGCAAAGCCATCGCCCCACTTGATCTTCTCCTCTATCTGCAGGGAGTCTTCCTCCTGGTGGGGCAGAGAAGTTGCCGTTAGTATGAGAAGCCCCAATATCTTCTAAATACACACTGTAACCCATAAAACCTCTCATGGGGACACACCACCGTTATTCCTGAGGGTTTTTTGACCTAGGCTCTCACATAGCATTGACTAGCAAGCAAGCCCAGGAGAGAAGTCTGCTGGGCTGAGAGAAGTGATGGATACAGACTGCAATAGCACCACAGAGCCATAAAATCATAGACTCACCAAGGTTGGAAAAGACCTCCAAAATCATCCAGTCCAACTGTCCACCTACCTACCAACATTTCCCCACTAATCCATGTCCCTTAGTACAACATCTAAATGTTTCTGGAACATCACAGAGCCGTAGAATATCCTAAATTGGAAGGGAAGGACCACAGAGTCCAACTCCTGGCTCCACACAGGACCACTCAAAACCCTAGGTCTGAGAGCAGTGTCCAAACACTCCTTAAGCTCCAGCACGTTGGGGCCATGGCCACTATCCCACCACTAGGTGCCCCCTCAGCATCCTGTACTCTGGGCCCAACAAACCAAACAACCTCAGCTTCTTGTCCTCCAGACCCTTTCCCATCTCTGTAGCCCTCCTATGGATGCTAACAGCTTTATATCCTTCTTACGTTGTGGCATCCAAACATGCACCCAGTGTTCAAGGTAGGGATGGCACAGCTCGGACAGGCCTCTGATGTGTCAGCCATATCCATGAAGGGTATGGAAAGGCTGGGCTGGTGCAATTCATTGGCAATCCAGTGGATAAACTTTCCAAAACAATTTTTTTTATGACGTAAACAACTCAGCTGGTATTTCAGACATAACAGATTAAAGCTGGTGAAAGAGCAGTGATGGCCAAGTTCAATAATCCCAGGCCAGCCAGCTCTGTGAGCTCACCTGTCCTGCTGTATCGAGGATCTCAAAGTGCACCATCTCCCCATCAATGACAGCCATGTGTCTGTAAATCATTTCTGGAGGAAGACAGACAGAGAAACACAGCAGTGAGAATCCCCCGGATTGCTTTCTATTTTATTTTAGTATGTGACTAAACAAGCCTAGCTCCCTCAACCTTTCATAATAGAAGAGGTGCTCCAGCCCTCAAACGTCTTACTGAGCTCAACTGGAGGAATAAGCAGCAGGCAGAGAAAAGGTCCAAAGAAGAAAAACTTATTTCCCTTTTGTAGGGAGAAAAAAATAGGTTTTGCCTTATGAAAGCAATTGCACAGGAAAAAAAAAAAAGAGATGCAAGAGACAGGGAGGTGCTACAATGGCTGCTGGCTCTGACCACTGCTAGTCTGCTTGAGGTGAAACAAGGGAATACGGTGAGTTTGGGAGTGGAGAAGCATTAGCAGCAAGGAAAAGGACTTTGCCTACCTAGTGTTGGGTCATAATCTCCAATGAACCTTCTGGTGATGAATCTGACAGTCAGTGCTGTAAAGAAAAAAAAGAAAAAAAAACAGCAACAAACTCAGTTATAATCATCAGAGCAAAATATAGAGAAATATTGGTTGATGGAGGCAGTAGGGTTGGAGCAAAGATCGGCCCCTATGGGACGTAGGAGATAATATTACAGCAGCCACAATGCAAATCCAGCACTGCATCAGCTACCTTGGCAATGCTTCACGTTCCTGTATCCCCCTGAATTAGTCCGATATCTAATTAACCCAAGCCCTGGGAACATGGATCTTGCACGCTCTTTGCAATCACTCACATCAAGGACCAAACCTCAATGGGATGCTATGGGTAGAAAATAGGGTCTTACTCAGCTCTGCACACCAAACACCTTCACCACCCCAAAGCTGCCTGCTCATTCAGCAGTGTAAATGCCTTTCATGACAATGAAAGTCGGCAGAACAGGGATGGAAAGCAGCAACAGACCCCTGGGACTCTGCTAACTCAATCTCTCGCCTTGCCAGGAGCCTCTCTGCTGTCAGAAATGTCCCTTCAGGGCGTGTGGATAGGAAGCAAATCCTGCTTGGTGGCTGGGAGCAGAGAGCAAGCCAGTCATCGTAAACCCGTAACACCCAGCTCCTTGTACATGTAGTTCATGGTCAAGGTTGATAAATTGCTTTTTCTGGCCCTGAATCCTGCAGAGATTTATGCACGTGCTGAGTTTTATGGTGGGTGAACATGAACTCAACGCGTAGGCAAGCTGTAGGGCCAGGCTCTCCCTCTATATCACCTCTGCTGATGCTATGACTGCCTGGATGGGTCTCATGAATCTCAGCCCTGTTTGTTTAACCTGACCCAGGCACGTTGCAAGGAGGAATAAAACCCATTGGCAGCAAATCTGGCAAAATTCATCTGAACTCCCAAGTCGGAGCATCGTGGGGCACGGCAATCTGGGAGGGATGCATGGAGAAATCCTAAGCAAGATCTTCCCTACAGCAGCAGTGTGCTGCAGCAAAACAAGTCCTGCAAAGGCAGCATGCGCAATTAAACCTCTCTTATCCGATTACCAGCTCTCCCTGCAAGACAGGGAGATGCGAAGCCCAAAATTACACTTAAATGGCTGGCTGAGGTCTGCTGATGCCGAAGGGCCATCCAAACACAGCATGGGCTTTCTCCTCACCCTTGTCACCTCTCTCCATCAAGGCAGCTTGGATGGGGCAGAGCTCAGATCCAATCCATGTGCTCCCAGCTGCAGGTGGATAAAGCAAACCAGTCAACGTTGCCTTTTGTAGGCAGCATCTTTGAAAATACACTGTTGGTATATTTTCTGGTTTGGGCAGAGAAGTGGTTTGGAGGCTGAAGGAGCAGGGCTGATGTGAGTGACGCTTTAGCACTTCAAGGAGGTTATGATGGTAATGATTATGGACAGGAGAGAGAGGTGGCGAGAGAGGCAATGGGAGCAAGAAGTGAAATCGGTGGAAAATGAGTAGGAATGGAGGGCAGGAAAAATAAAAAGCCCCAAGAGAGGCAGGATGAGGAGGCTGCGTGCCAGACGTCAGCATAGCAGAAGAAAACAGAGCAAGGACAGCAAAGGGAGAATGAAACACAACAAACTCAGAATATGGCATTAAACTCTTCCGAAGGCAAGACGTCGATGTAAAGCTTGCAGCAAGCAGAACTGATGCACTCCCACACCAAGGTGATGTTTGCTTTCTGCTGGGATAACCATGGATCCCACAGGAGGTGTGCAGCAGCATCCTTCAAGTGGGATCCAAATGGTTGGGGGAAACTGAGGCATGGCAGTCCGGATTTCTAGGAAGCACCTGATCCCATGTCGTTATGTTCAGCAGCCACTCAGTGCTGGAGAGCGTGGTGTTGGACAGGCAGAGGAGCCAATTAAGTGAATTAAAAATTGGCTCAGGTACAGGAACCCAGAAGCTGTCAAGATGAAAGCAGCAAGGAGCAAGCACATCCAAGCAGCCATATAAGGCATTATTTTCCCCCCCATCTTAAACATAAATGACCTCAGAGAGGGCTCTCTTTTGAGAGCCCCAGTGCAGATAAGGTTAATTTGGTCTCTCTCAATGATTAAGGGGATGCTGTGATGCATGACCAAGCTGTGTTGCAGGGACCAGCTGGTCACCTCCACAGCCCTGTGCAGCCACGTGCTGAGCATTTGTCCTGCTGCACAGCACACCCTCTCGTGAGCTTTACAGCATCAATCCATCTTCAGTTGGCACTCTGTAAGCAGAGCTTGCCTCTGAAGTTTACACTGGGATCAGCAGCAGAAGGCAGCAGATAGCTCAAGGGAGGGCTGCACTTCCAGCCTCCCACGGGTGATTTATGCTGGTTTTAATCTTGGAGCTACCGATGGCGTTCAACCATAGACCTGTACCCAACCTCAGCCCTCCTCAGGGGGTTGGGACACAAGGGTGGAAATGCCTGGGCTGCTGCAACACCTTCCCATGAGGGCAGAACTTTGAGAAACTTGCTCTGGAGAGCAGAGAACTGCTCCCAGCAGGGCTCATCCAGGTGAACGCAGCAGAGGTGGGTGAGAAAATTGTGCTTTTACTTCCCTGCAGAGAGCACCAGGCCTGGGGAGTCCTTCGTTAGGCATTTCACCTTAATATTCCCTTTGATTTCTGGAGCTGCAAGTTCCTGATCTTTAAGCAAGATCTCAGCATTACTCCCTTCAGGGCAAGAGGGGGAAATTGTGATTTTTTTTGATAACACGAGGAAAGAGGAAAGCAAGAGGCCGGCCGGTTACTGTATATGGAAACGCAGCTCGGACAGCCCCGACAGCTGGCAGTGAGCCCAGCGGAGGTGCCACCACCGAATAGTTTTAGAGGTTGTGCCTTGGTAGAACGGAAAACGTCACCCTGTCCCCAAGGACACGGCAGCTCCAATGTCATCCCCAGAGCTGGTTGGGGCGGCTGCGCTCCGGCAGCCCTGAGCGCTGCAAAGAGGGTGGCCGAAGGGCTGCCCTAAATCCTCGCAATAGGGGAGCGGCAGGGCAAAGCGCAGGGAGGAAGGAAAACCAAACCCACGCTGCGAGGGGAGGCACTGCTGGAGGAATTCACTCTCCATCCC
>JAOWBP010052206.1:0-13539 GCA_028571105.1 Tragopan temminckii
AACCATACCCCCAAGACATATCAAGTCCCTGAGTAGAGATGCTCGAATTTGCAGTGCATTCATCTAAGTTGTAACTCCAGCATCCTCGGATGAGAAGGAGCAGCATAGGCTGTGTACTCACAGCTCTTCCCAAAATATCATTAGATTGAATTAGGAAAGGACTGACTCATATTGCTCACCAACATCTCTGTTTCTAAATGGAAGAAAGACATTACTTATGAAGCAAAGAACAAAGGACACAATCCACCTAGTTATGTAAGTCTGGGAGATCAGCAAACACTTTCAGCATGCCATACTGCTGTCCTGTTGTGCGCGCTGAGAACTGGAGCAGACAGAAAGCATTGCTTAGTGAAATCCTAACTGGCTTTTCTTTCGCACTGATGTAGCATTAATTACATCCTGATTAACAGTTGTCTTCAAAGCAATAAGCATACTTCACTAGAGGATCTCCAAGGGCCCTACCACCAGTCATAGATTTTACATGATTTCTCCGTACTGTTCTATGAAGAGCAAAAAGAAAAAAAAAAAAAAAAAAAAAGCTGGGGGGATGCTGGGACTGTAGGACAGCCTCTGCTGTTCAAGGGAAAGAGCCTCTGCTCCCAGGTCTGTACTGCACGTCAGGACTTCTAAAGCTCAGCTCACGGCACTGAGAATAAGCAGCCAGCCAGTCTGCTTAGGTTACCCCTGTATGCACTCAGAGCCCTAAAAATAAATCTGCAAAATAAAAGCTCCCGCCTGCTGCACCAAAACACAATGGGCATCAAATTGCATTAGAATGTTTATATTGAGGAAAATTGCATCCTGCAAACTTAAATTATCCCTCTCCTCCCTCTCCCCTCCCACCTGCCACGGCCCATTTCCTATTATATTTTTCTAACAAACCAATAGATGCTTGAAATCACGGAAAGCCATAAAGAATTGGAATCAAATTAAGTCTACATTCTAACTGCATTAGGTGCTGTCAAGCATAGTTTACTCACTTTTCACAGTTCTATCTAGAGGCTAAACAATTTTGTACCCTTTCTCTACTAATCAAAACTGATTACTCTGATAATGGACCCCTGACGCTGAACACTTTATGAAGGTAAATTATGCCATATCGAACAGGAAGGGGAATGGAAAAATCACCCAGAGATAAATAGGCCTAAAGATGCATATATTGATCTCGCACTCATTCTTTCTCTCTCTTTCAGTGCCTGCAATGGCTAAAGGTTTAATCAATACTTTCAGTGCTGTAACGCCATCTTTTATAATACCATCATAATTGGCCGTTACCACAGCTTGCCCTCAGATTGGCTTGTGCTGGGGCCTTTCAGAGCCAAGGTCTTTTGCTTCTTCCCTTCCAGGGCACATAACTAGTGGGTGGGTTGAACACAGCCCTGGCATTCTCCAAGTTAAGTCCTCCTTGTGCACCAGGGCAAGGAGAAAAGAGATGCTCAGCCACCAGCTGAAGCTGCTGGGAAATTCAGCCAACAAGCATCTTCTAATTCACTTACCAAAAAATATTCAAAGGAACAGAAATTATGATCAAGCACATGGATTTTTGACTCTGAAGACACAATATAGCTTTACTGTTCTGGAACTTAAAAACTCTTCCCAGCCCAAAAAGAGCGAATAGCTTTGGTTTATGAGACCTTCAGCAGCTAACAGGACAGGTAGTTCAAGGGAAAGAGATTTTGATTAGGTGTCTATGTAGGATGAATTTCAATAATTCTAGGCTATTCTGTCAAAGAACAAAACTGTTACCCATCCCCACCCCAGCAATTCCCAGCTTAGGTTCCCTACATGGTACCTTGGTGCCTTTCCCTGGTGTTGTGAAGGCCACACCTTGCTGAGCTCAGCTCTGCACCAGCAGTGGAAGCCTTTGCTATTAGAACAGCTCACAGAAACCTGCAGCCATCAACAGCAATACAGGCATGAAATTCTCTATAACCTCAGGGTAGGGCATGATATGAGCTCATGCAAACTTGAAGAGAACTCCTCTTGGAAATCAGTTGGGAAAAAAAAAAAAAGTAGACAGAAAAATAAAAATAAAACAGCATTCAGCTCTCTGCTGGTTGCTCCAAGGTATATGCTCCAAGAAATAAAAGTGAATCCTGATACAATTCCTATATTGTGGCCATAAGTATTCCATAAGATTCCTTCACTGCCTCTACAGATAGCCCTTGTTTAACTCCCATCTGTGAAAGAACAGAAGCCAGACAGCATGCACATGAGCTTGTCTAGTTCTTGGTATTTAGGTATTGCTCAAAAGAAGAGGGGTGGGGCTTCTCGCAGCAAATACAGGTCTACTACGGAATGTACAATCTGCTCTTCTCTACATGGTTGTGGCCAGGAAAATCCAACTTCCATACCCGTATAATCATTTAGGGTACTTGTTGCAAGTGTGCAGCATTTAAAGATATCACAGTTTGTGTGAAATAAATAAAAATATTCAATTAACAAAAGTGTATCTGTGCAGATATCAGACTAAGTTCTATTTCCGCACATCCAGATTTCTCACTTATGTACATCTCTGTGAAGCAGAAATTAATGTGCCTTTCTCTACCCTTCCAAAACACAGAATTCTCTCTGTACCTTGTAAACCTCAAAGAGGCAAGATACTTTGCACTCCACTGAAACAGGGTAACTGGCTCCAACTTAGACTGTCGAAAACCACAGCAGTATTCCCACTGGGAGGTCAGCAACACTGGAAAAAAAAAAAAAGGACCAGGGGTCTGTTTTCCAACCATTACAGCTGGCCTAGACAAGAACCATGGAATGTCCAACTCAAACTACTGGGGCAACTGCTTTGATGTACTCACAAAAGTGCTTGGCCGAAGGAAGGCTTGTCATAAAGCTACATCCCAACTCAGGCAAACATTTCTGCCCTAGCTAATCTCAAATCACCTTTGGCTCTAGGAAGAAAAAGTAATTGTTTAATGTGGTTGAACTCACTGAACTATTACGCAAAGTGAGAGAATTGAATTAGCAAGAATGAGCACAACAGCTTGGATCAAGACCTGAAAAGTCTCCAATGTTTACAGCTCCCCAGGTGCCCTAGAGCTGGCTTCTTTCAGTACAACCAGCTCATTGCCCTGCCTTGACCAATGCAAACACGGACCGTGGCATCACCTCAGCACCCAGCCAGACACGGACATCTGCTGGCAGGGTGACCCCCACGCAGCGTCCCAGTGCTGACGGCCAGGACTGCTCACAGAGGCTCAGCAAGATAAATGCCCTCCTCCATGAGATGAGATACCTATCCCACAAATCACCGCTCTCTTCCCCCAGCACCTTCCCTTCCCTCTAACCCTCTTCCATTACTCATCTACTGGAAGAAAATGCAAAGAGTAATAATAATTAGACAAGTACAAATAGCCGAGCTGTGCCATGGATGGCCGTTGCCATACCAACGGGTGGGCCGAACGCCGGCCTAACGCTGCTCACAGGCACTCCAGCAATTGCACATCATCTGTTACCCACTGCTCGGCCTGGCCTGGCCCACAGGGCACTGCTGGGTCCCTTCCAGTTGGTTGGACCTGCTGCCTCTTACAGGCGATGTGCCAGAGGTCTCTGTGGTGGCTGCGGGTCAGGCCACAGCTCAGCTCTGCTTTGAAGGGGGAGGATGGGATGGAATAAGCCCACTGAGTTGCTCCTGGGCTGTTCATGTAAAAAACTTTAAAGCTTTGTAAATAGGGAGGGTGGTGGAAAGAGCTGGCCAAGGCATCGATACAGCAATGTCCTGATTGGCTGGAATGCCCAGAGAGAGATGGACCTCAGGTCCAGAAGGGCACATGTCACATCCACTGTCTCACCTGCACTTCCCAATATCCATAACACAGACTGGCTAGACGGGGTCTCTCACAAACAGCCAGAAGTTGTAAGACACTATAAGACACTGATGAATCGGCAGAGAGAAAGCTGGGGAGGGATTGATGACCTTGGCCTTTGAGACAGCAGAAAATCTGCTAGATTCCTCACACTTCCAGTCATGGGTCCAGCACAGAGATCTTGCTGAAAACTTAAAATGCTTCATTATGTTGCAGACACAAAAAAGGAGATCAAATAATGTTGGCTGTTGGATCTGTGAACCCAGATAGCTAAATAAAAATCATACGAGGTAGTGTTTGCAAGAACTCAGCTACATGAACATGTGGATGCTCTGGAGGAAAGGAAAGCCTCTGTTTTAAAAGCAGACATAACAAGCTTTCTCTGTGATCCTGTTATTAAAGTTAACAACAAATCAAGTTCAGATGGCTTTGGAAGAAGCCCCTTGCAGAGCAGTGATGCTCTTTGAAGGTCAGTACACACCTCCCCATGTGTGTGATGCTGCAGGACATCCCAACAGGTGTTCCTGCTCCTTCTGAACTTTTCCTACCTGTCCAACTGTCTCAGTTGATGTTTTCCAAGGAAATAAGAGCATTAAGCCCAACAGGTCCAACAGATTACAATAGCTAATAGTGTCTGCAAGAAATACTTGAGCACTCAGAAGCTGCACACTCAGGATCACCAATCTTTTAAAAATCTCGGTAATTGTGCCTAGATTACATAATAAAGCCTGAGACATCATTTAAAAAGGTACATTTGTCCCTTTCTGGGGGGACAGAGATTCAAAGGCTCGAAGGGGAGGGGTTTGTCCATAGAGACACACAAGGTGAGGCTGGACGGGGCTCTGAGCACCCAGATCCAGCTGCAGGTGTCCCTTTTATTGCAGAGGAGTTGGACTTGGTGACATTTAAAAGTCTCAAACGATTCCGTGGTTTTATGATCCTTCTATGTACCCTTCAATGCTGGACAGCTGACAGCAAGAGGAAAACCTCTGAAATCCTGGTTACCAGCTTTTTTTATCATGCAAAGCGACACATGACAGAGAGAGGAAAAAGTTAAACTACTGAAAAAGTATTTTGTGAACAAACAGCTGTTCCATCTCACGGTCTGTGAAGGTAATCATTTTTTTCCTCCTGAAGTTTTTATTTAAGATTTTATTATGAGGCTTAGAGTTCACATATTGATTTAATTAATTTAATCTCTCTTTGCTCACTGATCTGTCCTGCTGCATGTAAAATAGTCAATGTCCCAGATGAAATTTGCAATACATTTCCAATGGTAATATTATCCATCACAATAAGCACCATCTTCTGGTTTCAGGGCCCTCAAATATGAATTTAAGGTGCAGCTGTTTCTAGTATCATACAGAAACCTGATGAAAAGAGTAATTAAGTTAACCTTTCTTCCCCTAGCTGAATAAATTCCCTTCTCTGTCAGCTTCCTTCCTTTGCGGTCTCTTCTCTTCTCCCACTACAAAACCTCCTCAAGAGAACCTGGCAGCTTCTGTGCTAAAATTATTCATGGCGCACACGCTTTTAGGATGCTACATCATCATGACAACAGAGATCTCACATACACCTTCAGCGAGAAAATTGGCGTCTGTTTTGTCTTCCTTTCCTTCTTCACTCTGCAAGGGAGGTGGACAAAAGCCAGCAGTACCACCACCAGAGCCAGGGAGAAGGGGCACTGCAGGAGCACTCATTTTGTTTTGCCTCAATCCTGGGCACGATTGCAGCCCGAGACTCCTAAGCAGACCTATATTGGCCCCATGGAGTCCCACAGCCCTTCCAGATGCAGCCTGCAGAGCCACCAGCCTTCCCAGGCACCACTCACTCCTTGCTCCCCTCTGGAACAAGACCCCCCTTCTAACACCTTAGCAAACCTTCATGCATTCCAGCTCCCCATCTGTCCCTCTCCTCAAAGCTGCCTCGTCCCCTTTGCACTGAACAAGACAAAGAAGATGGTTAACAAGAACTTTTGCAGATAAGTTTTATTTTTACTTTTAAGACCTTCGCAAACCAACTCATCTGCTCTCACGGGCTCCTTGCTGATACGTCTCACTTTATTAGTGACTTTGGCCTTGAGCGTCTCAGCTGTTTGATCAATACTGCAGGAGGTCAGTGATATTTTCTCACTTTTAGTGGCTCGCTGCCTTTAACTTTGTCACCTGATGAACAGCACTACCCCTGGAACGCTTATCTCGTATCGATTTTCTCCAGGCTCCTGCTGCATTTCCAGCCATCCCACCATTTCCCCCCCTGTCACCGCACGCCCATTTAATGTTAACTTATCCCCTTTCTCCCAAGCTCCTCGTTCTTACAGAGGATTTTTTTCCCCACACACACTCCAGCAGATTGTTAAAAAAAAAAAAAAAAAAAAAAAACATTTCCTTTTTCCACCTGACTCATTGTTATCCTTCAGCCCATGGTTGTTTGCCAGCCGGGCACCCACAGCTCTGCACTGGGATGGCGCAAGGAGAGGAACAAAGGTCTCAATGGAAACCCCACATCCTCTGCCCCCCCAAGGCACACACCTGCCCTCAGCTGAGTAGAAAAAGATCACAAGCATAAGTTTACCTTCCTTACCCAGAGCAAAACCCTTCTGCTTGCCTCAGTAGCACAGAGAGCAGAACAACGTGTATTTCATGTGGGATGGAAAACCAAACAGCCCTGCCAGCAGCTTCCAAATGCAGCTCACTAAAACAACGTCGACTTAAACCAAGTCCAGAGGAGATATTGGGGAGCCCCACAAAGTGCAGGGCATTCAGTCACACCATACACACGCTGCTCTGAAACAACTGGAAAATGGGAAAGCCTCTCCAGCCAGGTCACTGGCAGTGGGCATCTGGTTCTAAAACTAACTGGTGCTGCCCAAGGAGAAAGCTCGTTCCATGTCCAGCATCAGGGAAATAACACAGGTGTAGAAACCACTGCCCCCTCTGTCCTGCCTCATTTGCAGGGCTTCAGGGCTCCTGCTGCACTAGCAGGTGGTAAGGGCACTCACATCATAGAATCATAGAATGGCCTGGGTTGAAAAGGACCACAGTGCTCATCCAGTTCCAACCGCCTGCCATGTGCAGGGTCACCAACCACCAGACCAGGCTGCCCAGAGCCACATCCAGCCTGGCCTTGAATGCCTTCAGGGATGGGGCATCCACAGCCTCCTTGGGCAACCTGTTTCAGTGAACCATCTTCAGCTGAGAAGTGATTTCTGCTTAGAGATGGAGAACTTGAAAACAGCTCCACTTACAAACGTACCTTCATTTAAAATGAATTAAGAGAACAAGATGATTCATCTGGAGTAAAAAATAAATTAAAAAAAAAACTATAGTATCCATAAGAGAATCAGTGATTTTGCATTCCAACAGAAAAATGCAGAACAAAAAGTTGTTTCCTTTGATATTTAACTTTTAAATTCTCAGCTAATCAGGAAAAGCAGAACAAAACCCCCCACCATCCCACCTCAATGCTATACACAGCTCTTCCTTCAGCCCTGTTAGAGCCATAGCGGGGGGGGAGCCCTTGGATTTCACTGGACCTGATCAAACAACGTTCTACAGTACAGTCCTATGACTGCCACCGACCTATGATTTTCAGCCATTAGAAGTCACGAGCTCAGGGATGGTGAGAGGTGATTGCTTACCTTGTTCTATTTTTACGGCAGGCCAATGGCTTGAATTTCCCTATTTTTAGGCAAATAGCATGGTGAATTTGATGGAAAACACTATATTAATAAGAACAGTGAATGCTGCTGTGCTGTACAAAGAGAACTAAAACCAGTCCAGATGCTGCAAAAGGAAGGTGCTGCACTGGGCAATAGCTGGGGCCAGATCATCCCCAGCCTGGGAAAGCCAGAAGGGAGGGCACACATACAGGGCATCCAGCCAAGAGCTCAGCAAAGAAGCAGGAGCTCAGGGCCCAGGACAGCAAGCAGGAGTCACAATGAACAATTTCTAGCATTGAAGGGTTTAGTGAAGCTTCAGTTTCCCACTGTAATGAGTGAAAAAGGAATCAGAGGCAAAAAAAAAAAAAAAAAAAAAAAAAAAAAAAAAAAAAAAAAAAAACAACCCTCCCTGCCAGCAGGAAAATCAGAGTCCTCGGGAGTGGAAGAAGAGAAGAATGGCAGATGGTGACAGAGGGCATCTCTCCTAACACAAGGATGTTTGACAGAGCCTGCCTTCCCAGCTGGCTGATGCCACTCACTCCCTAAGAGTTACGGACAGTCTGTCTCTCTCACTTCTTTATTCCTGGAGCAAGTTACGAGACCACACGTTTCCAGGGCAGCTGGGCAGCTCATCCCCCTCCGGCCTGTAAGAAGCTTTGAAACCCTCCAGGTCTTCAAATGCTCCCCTACCAGCCACGCTAGAGGCTCTGCTTGTCCTTCAAGCAGCTGTACCCACATTCCCATCCCTCGGTGAGGCGTAGCCTTCTCTCCCCAGCATTAGACTCTTAGATTTAATGTACACGTGCTCTTTTATTCATCTAACAAGTTTATTTCTTTGTCAGGTGCAGCCTCGTATCAGAGGGCCGTGTCTGAGATGGCTACACAGGGAATTTATTGCTACAACAGGTTTATTCTTACAACACCTACTCATTTATGCAGAATCCCTCCTGCTTGGCATCCCTCTGCATAGCAGCAGCTCCCAGCAGCAGTGAGCCTGCATTGCCCTCCTGCGGCCAGCCAGCTCCGAGAGCCCGCTCATTAATCATAGCAGCAGGAGTGTAAAATTCAATTTTACCTCTCCATTCATTCTGAGATGAGTTGAAGGCCGGCCTTGTACATATAAACCACACTTTACTTCATCAGAGCCCCGGTAACAAATGGAGTGTCTTCTTCGGGGAGTTTAACCATCAAAAAACACCGCGCCATTTAATTCCACGCGTGCCTAGGGTCAAAGCAGGAGCTCTTGGCATCAGCAAATGCTTCAGCCCTCAGCTGTGCAGTAAACTATGTTTTAGAGATTGTTCCTCAATACGAAATGATCAGTCCATTTATCTGCTCAAGCAGGCTGTCTCTTTGTTCGGTCTCCCAATATTTTTTCCGCTGACCTGATCTGGACAATAAACCAGAGTCATCTTAAGATATTCACCGTTCAATTTGTTACTTGAGTGCCCCTGAGCCCGGCTGTCCCTGCTGCCAGCACCACACACTGCCCAGCACCCACTGCCACACTGAGCATCCATGCTGGAGTCCCCTGGCCCATGGGGTGAACCAGCAGCGACATTGCCCATCGTGCCCAGCTTATGGGGACGGGCTCCCCGGTTGCACAGCCCCAACCCCTGCCACATCCCAAAGCCCCCACATGATGTTCTTCTCTCTGCTTTCCCTCTCACACTGTGTACACAAGCAGCACTCACACAGGGGACAGGGTCCCTCTGCTCCATGGGGTGCTGCTCACAGAGCTGCACTCACACTCCTTCCCCAGCGCACGCTGCCTATCTGCTACAGGGGAAGCAGACCTGCACCCAGAGGCTGCAGTGTCCCTCTTTATCTTTGAGCCCCTCCAGAGGCAGCGAGTTTTACCACCTTCTACTGAAGAAGAATTAGAAGCCTCACTGCAGGCTCCTAAGTGAACGCATCAGGCATGGAGCCGTCACCCAGAGCAGGGATTTACTGCCAGTGCACCCAATCCTACAGAGATAACGATGAGTCTTCCAGCAGTGTGGTGCTGAGGTACCACAAGCTAAATCCAGCAAGTCTCCCACGTCCTTACACATCTCTGTGCATCTACTATCGAAGGTCAATAACATGGTATGACCACGTTTATCTGCCTCAGAAGGACTTTATAACCTGTGTGCACAACTGTATCTCTGTTGGATATCATCATGCCACTGGCGCCTGGATTTCCAATTTTGGAGCTGGTTCACAGATGTCTTTATCACCTTACTGGAAGGGCTCTAGAAACTCAGTACCAGAAGTTTTCACAACGTCTCAAAAGCTGAACTCCCAGACAAACTACCACCACAAACTCACTTTTCCTTGGCTGTCATAGGTGGGTTCCCTCTAAGCGGGCTGAATGTCATGAGCCTTATCCTTTGGCATCAGCAGTCCCTTTGCACTGCACTGAGGACTAGACACCTACACAGGCTGTGGCGTCCACTGCAGGAGCCAGACGTGCCCAAGTCAGACCTTGCAGATCCCTGACTCACCCCCAGAGCCCTTTCATGCACGTACCTGTAAATAACTAATGCAAGTTTACACTACAGTGATGGAGGGATTTAATCTTCAGAGATGTAAAAAGTGCATCCAAACCACAGAACCATACTTGCTGTTCAGACAAGAAGATTCTTAGGGAAGCTGCTCCTCATAATCATTAGTTTTGATTCACTTGCCCTTTTTCATTACACATTTGCCTCCATGTTGCCCCACTGAGGAGTCCCATATTGCCTGTTTGGCACCGTGCAAGCACCAAGACGTTCACAGCAGCCTGCTGATAGCAGGAACTTTCTCAATGCTTCCCACCTCCATTGCATCACACCAGCTACTTCAACCCAAGCAACACAGGTGCAGCAAAGCAAACAAGTCATGCCTGAGGCCTCACACATAGGTGGCACTTTCATTGCCTAACAAAGGCCCAGGGGGCTGGAGTGCTGTAAGCACTCAGGTGTGTGCACAGCACAGCCACAGAGAGGAAGCCTGAATGGCTGCACAGTGGCAGAGGGGGCCGTAGTTGGAGTTCTTCCATGAAGCCCAGTCTGTTCATGCAAAGAAGTACAGATCATCTGCACGCATGGGATCCAATGGCCTCCACCAGGCTGGATTCTGGCAGTGTGAAGATCCACGCTGATCCAACCAGAGCTGAGCAGCCCAGAGGATCAGACACATGTAACTGCTCAGACAGTTGCAGCAAATGGGATCACAGCTGCTGTACACAGTAAACCCTTCATCCCCCAGGACCTGTATTAGATGAGAATGTCTTTTTCTTTCTTTTTTCTGCCCAGAAAACTATTCATTTGAAGGGTTTGGGCCCTTTTTAATTTTTTTTTTTTTTTTCCTCCTTTTTGGATGATTCTAAAGCTTTATCCATGTTTTGAACTTAAGCCTACCTCTTTCTGCCATGAAAAAAACGACGGGGAAGAGAGAGACATGGCAAGCTACTTTCTCCCACCTGGCGACATTGGGAAAAGGAGAGATGGCAGCTTTGCTTCCTCTACTGCTTTTCCTCCAGTGACCACAACGGAGGAATCAAATGGTGACAAATGCCATAAATAAATGCAACCATCTGAAACAGAAATTGAAGAGAAGGAAAAAGTGCTACTCAAACCGAGCATAGCTCATGAAGATCATTCAGCGCTGAAAAGTATCAGATGTCAGCAATCTGCTAATTCCTATTTCAGAAGAAAGACTTATTTTCCTCAAAACGTTTCAACCAGCCTCGGATAGAAAACAAACAGCGTGCAAAGCCAGTTGCCAAAAATATTTCTGCATTCCAGAAGACATCATGTTGGTGGGTGTCAGTGCATCTGACAGACATTACAACCCCATACTGCTGTAGGAGATAGATTTTCACTAATGTTTGCGCTTCAGTAAAATGAAATACAAGTGAATTCACCGAGTGAGAGGCAAAGCCAATGCCAAAACTCAGATGTTCTAGTTCTAGTCCAATCTAAGACTCCAGAAAAAAACAAAAACAAAAAAAAACCCAAAAAGCAAAAAAACAATAATAATAAAAGACATTTATCCTCTAAGTTCGGTAAAAATTGAGAGAACAGCCCACTACAAAGCAGTCCACAGTACCTCTGGACTCCATGAAGGAATGTCCCCCTTACGCTCAGCCTTGGGAAGCCCAGCAGCAGTTCTGTGCTCAGGCTGCCTCCGTGAGCTCCACGGAGTGCCACCAGCAAGGCTTTGTGCTGAACAAAGCCTTGTTAGCTCAGCTCAACTCTTCCTCCCATGCAACTGAATTAGGAATTGTGGTCAAATTTAAAGTACCTGTCTTGCCAGAAACTATTGCTTATTTAGGTGCAAGGGCTTCTAAGACACTTCTAATGGAAGTGTCACTCAGCAAAAGACTGAGCAGCCAATTCACTGGAGTTATGAAACTATGCTAACAAACATGAGTTCCAAGCTGCCTTAAGTGAAGTTACTCAAAAGTGATAAATCAATCCAGCAAATGACCCCAGAATGATGGGATGCCAACAGTTACCCATGCACATTCTTGTTCTCAAGTAGAAAAGTGACAGCTAGTTTTAATCGGTAAAGAAAGAAGTTGGAACATAAGGAATGAAACACGTCAGAATAGAATCACCCTTCAGATCCAAAGACGGCACATAGCATCGATAGTTTACACATGCAGCATGGCAGGGTGCATTCTCACATCTGTGTTTGTGTCAGCAACTGTCCAAGCTGCAAACAAACAGCACAGCCCTCAGCTCCAAGAGTGCAGGTCAGTGATTCCTTCACAAGATACAAACACTGCACAGAGGGGACACGCACGGCAAAGTTCTCTGCTAAACTCTTATCAGTTTACAGAAGCTCAGTTTCCCACTGAACAAGCCAGCAGCTCAGCAACCAGCAATAGTCAGAAGAGCAAACAGGCAAGGCACTGCTGTGAGTCACTACGTGAACCAAGGATGAAGTTCTGCACTTATCTGCACCTTCCTGCAGATATCTCTGCTGCTCTGCTCTTTTCCCTCTCTCCTCACCCGTGACCGAGGCTCCCAAAAGAACCAGAGAAGCTGGCCCAGCACACCTTTGCAGTCGAAAATATCCCAGAATACAGCCTCAATTACTGAAAACATTCCAACAGGTTGCAGCCATCTTCCCTCATGCACTCTCCCATATTTACATCCCTGCCCTATTTCTCCATTTGCTGGAATAGGAAGCGATTCACTGTTTGCACTTGCCCATGAGCTAGAAAATCACCAGATCTAGACTGAGTCACATGGATCTCTGACTCTGATAAGCTTCTTTTCCAGTCTAAAGACACACACACAGGCTGACTTACCGTTTTCCCATGCTTATCTGCAGGATGCTTATTGCAACACATACATAAAATTAATCCATCTTAAAAAATAAGTTTCATATCTTGAAGTTTAGGTAACATGCATGCATCAATAAGAGACAATTATTCCACTGTATATACTACTACTAGTATTCTATTACACAGATATTTTTATCATAAAGCACTGAGAAGTGCATATCCCTAAACATTTGATTTAGTTGCTTAAGAACTAGTCTTTCTTCAGATTAAACAGGCAGAGTTGTGACTGTTTTCCTATCCATTTAACAGAATTCTTTTTGATCTAAGAAATACATTCCAAATAACACTTAGTTGAATTTCTATTCAAATTCAGCAGCATCTCTTTCTACTATCGGCAATCCCAAAGTCATGAGCAGAAACACTGAGTGCACTTTCTGATGGGTTTCTGGAACATGGCTTTTTTCCACAGTAATTTGAGACTAACAGATTGTAGGCTTAGATTTGAAAAATACTTACCTCCTCTTCAGTGGTAGCACAACTTTTTTCAAACAGTATTTTAATTCCAGACTGCAGCATTTTAACATCACTCCCCGAAGGCCAGATTTTAAATCTTTAAACTGTTTCATAGCCTTCTTTTCATTCATCTTCAAACGCCACCAACTTCTCCTGCAATAACACACCGACTGTTTCTCCAGCAGAGTGCCAACAACAAGGCAGGTACCCATCTCCTCCATCAGTTACTTACAGCACAGAGCTATGTACATAGAATCACAGAATCACAGAATGGCCAGGGTTGGAAGGGACCA
>JAOWBP010052207.1:0-13536 GCA_028571105.1 Tragopan temminckii
AACCTGGTTAGGTGCACATAGGCCTGTCGTTTGATTTTGTTGAGGTCCCTCTGGATGGCATCTCTTCCTTCTAACATGTCAACCAAACCACTCAGCTTGCTGTTATGGGCAAACTTGCTGAGGGTCCACTCAAGTCTGTCATGTATACACATGGTGGGAAGGATTGCCTTTAGAATTGATGGGTGTTCAAAATGTTCCCACCAAGTACCAGAATTTAGAGCGATTAGTGGAACAGAAGTTCTGGTTCTGTCTCTCTGCATGCAGACTGGTTAATGGACCCCAGAACTATCTTGTGCCAGCAGGGGATTTGCTGAAAAGAGGTACTAAGGGTGCTCTGAAATGAGGCATGGGTGCAGCTGGGGATCTTCCTGACATTACAGAGGCACAACATGGTCACATCACATCTGGGTGTACATGTGCAGCGGTGCTACTGCAGTGCATGCTACTGTCTGGTGGGAATGAAAGAGGTGCTCTTGCGTGCTGATCTCTCAGCTGAGAAGCTGTAAGTTCCATATATTTGAGTTTTAATTCTGTGAATGAGTAGAGCACTAGAAGAACACAGGAACTTGCTGGGAGATCAACAAGGAACTCTGATTAATGAAGACGCTAGAGCAATATCCAAGTATTTTACAAGGCAATGGGCACCATGAAGAGTAACTACCATCTTGTTATCACTGTTGTCTGGCTGTGGACTTCTCATGGCTAGGAATAATGATGGTTTGTCCGTGAGAATTTCTCTTCATGTGATCCAGATTCTCACACTGAAATTGCTTTTCAAAGCAACCAGATCTCTGTGACATCTTTCACTATGATGGGTACAAAGG
The DNA here is from genome assembly GCA_028571105.1 of Tragopan temminckii. Lineage (NCBI taxonomy): Eukaryota > Metazoa > Chordata > Aves > Galliformes > Phasianidae > Tragopan > Tragopan temminckii. The sequence goes on from JAOWBP010052207.1 coordinate 825, forward strand.
CACAGAGAGAAGAGGTAGAAATGTGAAGATTGTCTCCAGACCACGTGGAAGTAAATGTCTGGGGCAGAACAAGGTTACTTAAGCTGGAAGACTTATCAGGACATGGAAAAAAATCACAGTAATGGAGGAAGGTAACACTGTAGTGTCAGTAAGAAACAGCAGGAGGAGATGACTTGCAAAACTTTGCCCGTTCTATAAATTAACTCCACGAGTTTTCTGAAGTCAGTTGTAAGCACTTTTGGGAAGTGGTATTTGGGTGACAGCAGAACGAGTATATTTGTGGCCCAGCATCCCAGTATGCCACAGAGCAGCTTGTCTCAATGGAAGTAAAATGTGAGAGAAGTACATCATTTTGTACTGCAAACATTTCAAAAGGACACGAGCCATCTGAGTCATAAAACTTCTCTCTCCAGATGTTCTCCCTGAAGTCATTAAAATAGGTGGCCTTACTGTTTACTTTTTGATCTTCAGTATGCTACCATCCCCAAAGCCATTAATGAAACAGTTAAATATGTGCACTGATGAGTCTTCGTTCTGGGGCAGTGGGAGTGGAGGGCATAACGACACTTGCCACTCCATTTCCCTCCAACAAAGCTAGCAGGTTACCTGACACTCCTTATTTGTGACTTGCATGCAGCAGAGGGCTTCAAAGCTCTCAAGGAAATGTATTTCAAGTGTTCTTCCTGTTACAGAGCATGTAGCCAACGCAGTCATCCAACCATGTCAGAGAGATCCGTAAAAATGAAGACAGGCTGGTGTAAATCAAAAAGTGTGGGTTGAATCCAGAGAGTTTCACAACTGCACCAGGTGTCACATCTGATAGAACGCAATACATAATGAGTATATATTGTAGCAGTTAAAAGAGCATGACAAACGGCCTCCTGAGCACAACAGAGGCTTCATTTAGACTATTTCCTTTCTGAGGCAGGACAGTAACTCTGTAATGTCTCCAGCTTTTTGTGGCACTGGTGAACCTCCTTTGTCTCACTTTGCTCACTGAGCAAAGACAGTTGAGCATGTTCTGCTCACTTTCTCTCAGGTATCATATACAAGGTCCATAAGAATTCAATTATGTGAGAGCTTGGCTCTAGTGTTTGTTGGAAAGGATTTACTTTGCTTTCATTGGGATAGCTATGACCACTTCTAAGCACAGATATGAACTCCGTCTTCACTCTGCTTTCAGGGATGAAGGCTGCAGGTTCCTTGCGAGTTGAGGACAGTTACAACATAGTTCAAAGTCTGGACACTTAGAAAAGGGTGTGGGTGACGACTCCGTTTTGTAAATTGTAATTTAACACTTTTTCTTCTCTTCACTGCTCATAGTTGCTCTGAAAGTTTTACATGTACAGGCTGTTTCTGGATTACTGGGCAGCGCAAGTGTATTTTGCAGCACACTTTGCCAATCTCACACAGATTTCTCTAGCAAGAGTCTTGGTGAGAGCTCAGAGCATCTCCCTGCTGCACAGCTGAACACCCCACCTCAAAGGATGAGAACGTGTGCCAAGCTTCTGGCCCTTCATGGTAGATACCAGCCTGTCAATGAGCACACTGAGAAATGAGACACGAGGAAGAAACACTTTCTAGCAGGTCTGGCACTCCTCAGGGAGGTAGGAATTAACTGGGGCCCAGGCATGTTGATTAGTTTATGGAAGGAGACTTTTTCTGATTTGCACAACAGTATCTGAGCTGTGGCTCTGGGAGGAGAGCAGGCTCTTTCCTGCAGGGCATCCTCTCCGCTCTGTCTGCTCCCTCCAAGCCATAGTTTATCTTCCAAGGGAAACTATGTCCTTCAGGATTTCAATCCTGGTATCTGTGACTGCTTTCTGGCAGCCTCTTGCTTTCCCAGATCAGTCAGAATATGACATTCCCTGTTTTTCCTGACAGTGCAAACAGGTTGAAATGATAGATGAAAGGGAAGTGGGACAGAGCTGTGAGTTAGTCCATTAGCCTTTCACTGCTGGAGTCCAGAGCTCAGGTTCTTCCTTTGTGAAAATGGGCTTAATCATTTCTTTGTGAATCCTTAGTGGATATTTGGCAATACCCCTGAACAAATTGGAAGAGCAAAGCCCAAGGTTAGAACATGAAATCTATCGCTGAATGGAACTGCGGTAGAAGGCAGAGAGGCATGGAGAAGCGTACACACCTTCATCTAGGTATTTCTAATAAGCTTACTTTTGCTATACACTAAATGCACCCACTAATTAAGGAATAATAGTAAAAAAAGACATGTGAGGAGCAGGAGCTTGGCTAGTGTTTCTCTGGGAAATGCATTAGACAATTGGGAAGTACACGTAGTTCTATTATTCAAGTTAATTTACACTCACTCCTGGTCTACCAAAAGAATTTATGAACCTGAGTAAGCCGTAAGTCCCTTAAGAAAGTAAATAAGCTGTAACTCAGTCTTGTATTCTTCCAGAGACCCACTACCTAAGGGTTTGGGGGGTTGAATTTTTTTTTCTTTTTTTCCCCCCACTTATTTTTTTTTAACAATAGGTGAAGAGATGATTCAATGTGTAGTGCTGCATCTCTTTTTTCAGGGGCAAACAATTCACATTAGTGGAATTAAACTATTAGAAGAGACTTCAAATGCACAGTGAACCTCAGCAAATAAAGCCCAGCAGACTTCAGCAAAGACTTGTCATTGCATGGATCCGGAGGCTTGGTGGAGACGGCGGGCTGTGCACTCTGCAAGGGGCTCCCCCTGCCCAGACCTGACAGATTCAGAGCATCAGCAGCCAGGAGATTAAGCTAGTGTAACTAAAACTATTCTTATGTCAGGCCCCTATTTTAATCTCCTCCAAACGATCTGAGGCATACTCGTTAGTTCACGCAATTTATCGTCTCCTTCTGAATGTGTGAGGCACTTAAAGAAAGAAAGTTTTTCGCACTGTACACCAGACGACCTTGATGTGATAGACTGCAGGGTTTTGTGACACTGCACACTCAGTGCTATTCAACACTTTGCCTGAAAGGGAGGAAGGAATGGATTTATTGACTTGTGACTTTGACTCGGGCCTGTGTATCAGGACTGTTATTATGTGGAATGATTAGGCTGCAGTGTCAGGGACAAGTTAAACTAGAACAACAAAGGACCTCCTTAACCTTTACCTGGACACAAGGCCATTCATAATGACTCTTACAGTTTGGAAAACTAAGTATATCCTGCAGCACTCAATACTTCTGCAGCTACAGCAAATGAGCAGAAATGGAAAAGGTGGATTGCTGAAGGAGATGAAATGTAATTCAATTCTGCATAGTCTTGTTTAGAATATCGAATTCAGGTTTCTATCAAAAAGTGGCGAAGGCATCATCATTTTCTTCAGAGCTAAGCAGGAATTTTAGAACTGGATGCGATGGATACCACTTGGGAAGTTCGTTTTTTCAGATGGTATAACAAACAACGCTGTCCCCAGAGGAACTCTCCTCATTTGAAGTGCGCACAAAGCCACTACTAATGGTAATAATAGTCAGATGCCCATCATGGAGACAATGTCCCTAAATGACAAGTTCACTGACACAAAGCCACATAGAACCAGAGCAAAGACAGTGACGATATCACTGTGCTAGGAGCAGCGAATCCTGTGTAGTTAGTTAGCTGCATGGGATTCAGGATCCTGCAGTCCAGGGTTTGTAGGAGGTTGAAAGTATTGCTCTCCTGTTCTTAATGGTCCTTCTCAGACCTCACTGTGAATGAACAGTGAGATGAGGTGGTAGATTTGAGGAGCCCACATCCAAGTTCCTCTCTTAGCAGGGCTCAACTCTGCGTGGCCCTGGCTCCTGCTGTTGCCCTGTGTCTTGGCAAGGTTGTTGCTGGTGTCCAAGTGTGGGAGCCCAGGCAATGTGAAGGGAATAAACGGCCTTCTGCCAGAAAGCTGTGGTTCAGGTCATTGTAAAATGTCTACAGAAAGAAATTAAAATTAGCAGTACATAATAGGAGAGGTGAAGAAGTGATACAAAGAAAAGCATGTTAATGGCAGTATATAGAAGTAGGCTGAGAAGCCAGTTCCTGATGAGATGCATTTGCTCTCTAGTACTATGTGGCCTTCTCGAACTCAGTACTCTGAAGCATCCCCAACCTGCAAAGCTGGGACAGAACACGACTAGCATCTTATCTATGCTCCTGTCTAGCTGTTCCAGGAGGGTACAGGAAAAAGAGAATTCTCTTCTGCCTTGATGATGAGTAGGAGTTTGTGTTTTGAGCTAAACATATGTATTCTCTTCTCTCTGGTATCCCTCTGAGCAGGCAGAAGATATATGCCTCCCAACACCTTTGGTTAGCCCAGTTCTGCTAAAGCCACCCCTGCAAGGGTCCAGCTCAGTCCATCCTGTTGTCTCTTCAGAAGGTCTCTGAAGGTTTCAGCTTCTTCCAACAGTGTCCTGGTTAGACTGTGTTCTACAGGAATAAATACTGGGTCTGTTTTTGCTCTTCATTTGTGAACCAAGCAATAACCATGGAAAACTTGGTTACTCTTGCCTGTGCTGAGCACATGGCCACAGCAGGTGTGGCAATCCTGTTGCGACTCTCTATTTCTCTTCAGATGTTTTTCCTTTGAATGAATTCAGTTCAACAGTATAGTAGCATGTCTTCTTAATAAGTTTGTCTCATTTCATGGGTGTGAGTTAATCACAATAACTGTATTTCCTGGTGCTATTAAAAAATACCGCTCGTTTTTGTGATGACAACATTGAGAGCCAGTCATGGGTAGGAACACTGGATGCATGCTAGAAATAAAATTAGTGACACAAAGTGAAACAATGTCTGGATGAACTGGATTAATATTAGATGTACACAAACCAGAACAGTTGGCATTTATTTGGAATTTCCCACTGCTTACCTGAATTCCTCAGGTCCACTGAACAAGCTTCAAAGAAGTTGTCTTCCTCTTCAGACTGTGCAATGTCATACCTGTACCTGACATTTAGCTATAGTTACTCTCATAGAATTTTTTTCCTTGATTCTTGCATTCGGTTTTGCTACGTGTTTTGCTGCTCCTTTTTATCACTTCTAAATTACTTTGTTGAATGTATTGCCACTGCATATTGTCTTTGTCTGTTGAGCTGATTTTGCACAGGTTCTCTAACAACAGGGAAATAGCGGTGTTTACTGCATAAGTCTTTATTAGCTGCTCAGGCCCTCGATTAGGATGTGAATGACAGTGAAGTTTTCTTTGTCATTCACATGCTACTTTCATTTTGTCATATCAGTACTGCAACAAATTAATCAACTCCCATTCAATTTTTATTCATTTCAATTAGAGGACAGCTGTCCAGCATTATTGCAGGAGATGGGAGGGAAAGGCACCCTTGTATGACTCCCAGCTCCTGGACTAGCTCAGCATGCCTATGGTTAAAATCACCTGAAGCAAGTCTTCCCTCCCAGCTCTCTAGATATGTGCTGTGGATGTGAGTGCCTATTTCTCCAAAAGGCAGGATTTGAAGGTTCTTTGCACGGCACCACAGGCCCCTATTGTATGATGGACTTTCAGTAGCAGTATCCTCGTTCTTGCAAGACACCAACAACTTGCCCTTTGTTCAACACAGGGCACAGGAGGTTTTATCTGGAACAATTACTGTCTCCTAAAATTACAGACATTTGAAAAGAGGGTTACAACCTAACGGCGTGCACAAGAGCTAGTGCCACTCTTCAAAGAGGATGAGAGGGGCAAAGTACCCAAAATAATGCTCTGAAAGAAAAAACTTTAGAAGAAAACTACCAAATGTTTCTTGCAGATAATGCATGGAGAGGGTTGTTTCTATGCAACTTTTATGGGAAGAAAATGTTAAATGTTTGCAACAGGTTTTGATTTTCTTTTTTTTGTAATTGTGGTAGGGTAAACCTATCTTAACGTTTTCAGGTGAATAATATTTATTATTGAAAGCTCTTTGGCTGTGATGATCTCAGAAGATTTTCAGTGCTGTGAGCACTGTAGAGAGTAGCCAGCAGAGAGGGGAGTTCCTTTGCAGTTCGGATGCTCTTAGGATCAGACATTCACTTCTAAAAATGAGCAGTCTCTGCAGACGCCAGAAGATCAGCAACCTCCAAACAATTTCAGACAAATCATCGTTTTGTGTCAGAAGAGGCTAGAGGGGATGTTCAGACCAGCATATTAAATATAAAGCAGATAAGACATCCAACACTTGACAGTGTTTGGCAGATTCCTTTCTCCTTTTCATTTCTAGTTAAACATTTTATGTTTCTGACTTTGACTCAAAGTCCACTGGATGTACTTTTTGTTTAAAAGAGATTAGGAGAAGAAGTCAACAGAGTGATGGAGAGGAAAGATGTAGTCAAAAGAACAGAGGGAAGCTGAAGGGAGGGGGAAAAGTAAAAAACATGAGGAGCTGCTTGGAGAATAGATCAGGTGGTTGGGTTCTTGTTGAGCCGTGACTGCAGATTGGACTCACTGCTTCGTACCTTTGCCGAGCTTATTTTGTCTCAGAGCATCTCATCTTCCCGACAGTTGGCACAGGACAGAGATGGAAGGTCCTTGAGAAAAGTCATTGTGCATATCCCTCCACTCTTGCTAGAGAAACTCCACATGGTTTTGGTGGTCTGTTCCAGAGCTTGACTGTTCTTGTTGTTGAAAAGATTTTTCATGATCTGTGACTCAAATCGTCTTTGCTGGCAGGTTTTTCTTGTCCTTTTGGTCACGGACATGGAAAACACATTTTTCCCTTTGTCTTTGCTGCCACCTTTTATACACTGGGAGGCTGTTCTCATGTTGCCCCTCTGTCTCCTCTTCAGAGCAAGCAGCCCCACTGTGTTCCATCTTCCCTCACAAGTTATGGGTTTAAGACCTCTGATTGTTCTTCTCCTTTTCCTCTGAACTCTCTCCAATTGGGCCATGGCTTTCACAAAGTGTGATGCCTGCAGGAGAACACAGTGCCCCAGGTGAAGCCTCCCTGGCACTCAGCAAAACGTTCGTTGCTTTACGAGTATTGCAGACTCTACTTCTGCTTAAATATCGCAGTATGGCATTTACCTTTTTCTCAGCTGCATACTATTGTAATTGTACATTGAGCCTGTGATCCACAGCCCCCAGTCCTCTGATTTCTTTTCTGTTGAGCTGCTTTCCTGCCAATTGTTCCCTCTTCACTGCTTGTGCGAGTTAATGCGCGGGATAGATGGAGCAAACACCTATTTCATATCCCTGTGCCCCCAAATCCACTTAATGCCAATTTTACACTTTTCTTTCTTGAGTCCACACATTGAGGGACTGTTGAATATCAAGTGGAAGAGTCCTTTACTAAAATATCAGGGATACAATAATGTAGCAGGTACACAGAATAGGTAGTAGTATGCTAACTTGAATTTAGATAGTAAAACATTGGATAGTAAAACATTGAAAGCACTTAAGCTACAGGATAACAGACCCAAACTCACACTAATTTCTTTAGCAAATCTGAATGATTTCCTAAGCTGATTTGTCTCTTACACTTTGTAGTTGTTTTTTTTCTTTTCCGAGCTTCTTTGGGCTGCAGACTCTGTTCTGTGCAACATGAGGTCTACTCATGTCAATCTATGACAGGACAATACAAATGATGGGGAGTAAAGGACGTTTGCCTACATTAATTTATACCAAAACTGGCATCATAATTTCTAGGCCTCCAAGTGGTTGTACCTTACGTCCTTCCCCATCGTTTTATCAAAATAGATTATTTACCTCAAAGTCTTCTCTGATGGTTATGAAATATTCTCAGAAAAAAAATACTTCATCCTATATTGTACTATAAGTGGAGGGATATACTTAGGGGGAATTTTTTGTGTGTGCTCCCTAGCCAAAGAACATGAAGGTTCAGCCTTGAGGAACTTGACTGAGGCAATGGCTCCTACCAAGGGAGTCAGAGCATGAAAATGTTGCTTTCTGTAGCAGAATAATGGAGATCTGGTACAGTACCGTCTAATTTTTCAAACAGCACAAAGTGCAATTCCAAATTAACCAGCACACCTTCACCTTAATTTTTCATTTTACTTAACCTCTCTGTGTCTGTTTCCCCATCTGTAAAACTGAGATAATACTTACCTACCTCACAGGGATATTATGAGGATTAATTAATTGATGTTTGTACAGTGCTTTGCATATGCAAAATGCTATATGTGCTAAGTATTATTATTTAGTTTAAATGCAGCTGAACAGGTTTTGAACACTGGGAGAGATCTCTGTCATTGACACCAATCTATCACAGTGTGGCTGATGACACAGCCTGGGGATCCAGGCAGATAATTTTCTTAATCTGTGCCAAAATTAGCCAATACCAATCACCAAAAATACTCTCTGCTGGAATTGCAGGGACTGACCGCTACAATATCACTGCAGAAATCCCAATTCAGATACTACACAGCAGTATCAACCAGGTACAAATGATTAAACAACAACAAAAAAATCAAGCTAGGACGTAAATTAAGAGCATTGGTAGGACTGAAGGAACCTAGTAGCACAAAAATAATAATAATAAAAAAAAAAGTAGGAAAATAGGAAAAAGTAAAGCACTGTCTGCCTTTAGTGCATGAACAAATCTGAACAAATTACTAAGGGATGTCTCTCTGTTCGGAGTAGCATCCCGCCCAGCTCTTGCAGACATAGCTGGTAACAGAACCTATCCTTTGCATGTATGGAAAAGATCTCCAGGCCTGTATTTGTTCTGGCTTGTTAATAAGTGTTGATAGCCCCAGATGCAAATGAGATACAAAAGGCTGCTTAAGAACTGGTAGTATGAGGCATGTGTACATGAGCTGGGGGAGAGGAACTTATTAACAAAAATGCAGGATACACTGTAATTTTTCTCTTGGATGCAGATTTATTTCAGTTTTAGTAGTTCTTACTCGAATTCATTGGGTATAATCAATGAAAGATATAGGAAGACCAGAACATAGCTAGGATTCTCTGTTTGTAGCTTGAATTATGTTGAGCTGTTTGGTCTATTGGTTCACTACCTCAAGCCTAGTGCAGTATTGTCATCCTTTGCTTTACAACACAGTCATTATATCCCTAAACCACATTGTGATACACTGTGGCTTCTGTTTACGACTCCCGAAACTCCCACTCCATATATCACCTGCCATAAAACCCATCAAACTGCTGCTAGTAAAATGGTGCACAGTGGTCTAAGTAGGAGCCAGGCAAATTGTGTGATACCCTACTGTGGTTAATGAGAGTGAAAATGTGGTTAGGATTTTATTCAGGCGATGTTCATTTGCAGGGCCATTGTAGTGTGGTGGCAAAGAAAAGAGTCTTTTGTTAACCTGAATGACAATATATTTTCTATTGTACCAAGTAGCTGAATGCAGAGTTTGCCAAGTTATCCATCAATTGTAAATAAGTCAAACTGTGACCTTGAATGGCTACATTTTTATTGCTCAGGGGTCTTGAAAACTAATTAATACACTGGGATGTTATATTGAGCATATGAAACCTGTTACCAGAATTTAAACCACTGCAGAGCAATTCAGACCGGTTGTTGACAACTCCAAAAATACGAAAAGCAATCCTGATGTGTGTCAGGAAGATGCCCATCAGGGAGCAGAAATTCAGGCAGAGGTGCATTCTATGCTGCAGATCCTGAGAGGGGGAACCTGAGTGGTGGGGGCTGCTCCAACCCATCTGCACTTCTAGCACAAGGCCAAGGTCATTTTCAGCTGCATCCCAGCGCTGTTCTGAGGTGGGACCTCTGTACAGACCTTTTCCTTTCCTCCCTTCCTCTTCCACCCTGGTGATGGAGCGAGAAAGCCTGGATGAAAAGAGACAGCCTTGCACTGGCTCACATCCAAGGTGGGAAAGGGGATGCTCAAGCAGCTCATGCCATGTGATGTGACTGGTGGGGTCTGCACGGGGACCTGGGGCTTCAGCAGCTCTGTGCTGAAGAATTTGGTGTCCAAAGGGAGGTCCTAAGTTCATGAGATGCTTAAGCACTTTGGCAATCTTAAAGGCATAAAGAAACAACAGTGCCACTGAGGTCAGTGGAACTTTTCACATGCTTAAAAGCAAGCATGTGATGATAAAAAAGCAAGCGTGTGATGACAAAAAGTTAAATCATGAGTGGTATAAAACTTGTAAAAGCAATTGTCAGCTGTTTAGTTTCCATGGTCCTCATTGTGTTTCTCCTTGTAGATGTCTCATTCATTAAAGTGCAGCGTAGTTTTTTTTTGTTTGTAGTGTTTTTGTTTGCTATTTTTAATTACAAAACCAGATCTTCAGTGATACGTAGCTTGAAGTCAGGGGAGTTGAGTTTTACTTCAGATTGAAATTTTACATGCATTTTGCCTTAGGTTAAAAGTTTATTTCCCCTCTCCAGTCAACAAAGTAAATTAAGGAAGGCATGTAAGAACAAAAACAAAATTTTGTAGCTGCGCTGTGTGTTTTTTTTGACTGTTTCTGCTGTTGTACAAAAATTACATTAAATTAAAAAGGCCTATTTATAAAACCAAAATGCAACCATAATAAAATTGTCAGTCTCAGCGGAATGACTACATTGTACTGGGCTTTCGAAGAAAATCAAGCTGGCTCCTTCAGAGGAAATCTGATTTCAATTTAAGAGTCTTATTGAGGAAAACAGCACCACAAAAGGGGAAATTAAACCATAAAAAGTGCATTAGGATAATGTTAAGGATCTAGCTTTCTACCACAAAACCAAAGCAGCCTGAAGTTGAGCTTGGAGCTCCATCCCTGGCATGTCCTGTGGAGTCCGAGTCTTGCAGGTGCTGCTGGAGGCACTTGGCTGTGCCAGCCTACGCCTCCGACTGGAAGAAGCTCTCAGTGCTGGGTGCCCCAGGCACCTCAGGGGAGCCCATAGAGCTCCAGAAAGGGAGCTGCTTTTTTTTCTGAACCTTGTACCTCCAGAACAGCTACTGAAGGCCCTGCCTTCTCTTACATCGCTTTCGAGGGTGCTGGAGACATGTTGTTCTGAAGGAGAAGCAATGAGACTTCCTAGCCATAGGATTTGGACTGAAAGCTCTACGCAAAAGTTTCTTAAAACTGAAACGGTGTGACAACGTTACACTGAAGCGCATCCTGATTTGGTGGTTTTATGGCATGCAGATCTTTGTAAATACATAAAAAGTTGAAATCACAGGTACAGTTACTTTGGAGTGCAAGATGATGGTAGGACTTTGCAGAGAGCTCCAGAAATGCTCTCAGGCTCTGTGTGATGTGGGAGCTCTGATGCTCTGGGCCTTTCCTACCTTGCTATTGCCAGGGTGGGATGTCTGTACCACCCCCAACACAGCCTGTGCCTATCTACTTTCTGGGCATGTGCTTCCTGCAGCTGAGAAACTGATCTCCTGTCCCATACTGTTCCAGTGCACTTAGTTATTAGAAGATGTAGGTACAGCCTGGAGTTGCTATGGGAGTCAGGCTGAGGGACACTGAGCAGAGTGAAAACCGGAGAGCTTGGTAGAATGTTTGTGCATCTAGCAATTGGAGAAAGTTTTGAAGAAAGCAGAAACATAAGCGCAAATAAATAAAACATAAGCATAACCCCCTAAACTGAAAGATATTCATGCATTTACAATAACCAAAATCCCAGGTTAGGCAGATGAAAGAGATTTCAGTGTGCTACAAGCCATAGCAATAATAGCCTTGGGACATCGGCTGGTCTATTCTATTATGTAAAAGTCTTGTAGCCTTGTAATGGTTCCACAGTTTAAAAGGTGCTATGTACTAGCTCTAAATATTTCTTTAAATTCTGCTTCTAACTGAAATCTCCACTGAATATGATGGTGTAATAGGGTACCCCGTTCCATCTGTGTAAATAACAGAGAGAGATTTTCTTTTGTTGAAATACCTGCGTTAACGCAGCAATAACTTGAGACTTCAAAGGTCTAACTTCAAAAGATTTCTTGCATTCTGCTTGATGGGACAGCATCTTATGCACACATGCTTTTTCACTGCTAAATGCCTTAATAATGAGCTTGGGTTCAGATTTTGTGAATCAGAGCCAAGTAACTCTGTTTTATTATATTTGCTGGGAAATGAACTAGCTCTGGGTAATTAGGAAAGCAATTTTATTAGCGTCTATTTCATAAAGATTGTTTTTTAATCAGAGTCAGAACTTACTAGAAATGATTCTTTTATTTTTATTGTGTGGCCCTCTTGAATGGTGTAGGCCTCCATAGGTCTTAACCCATAGCAAAGTCTGTGCACTGAAGGCAGTGGTATCTATTATTGTATAACAATGTTATAAAATAACCCTAGTAGGGTAGTCCCATAAATAACTGCAGAAGCTGGTAATTACTGTAGTGTGGTTTACTGCATGATGCCACCCTAGGGCTAAATTATAACTGGCCATGCATTAGTGCGCCATAAAGAAGACAAGACACAAGGAGCCAGCTTTTGTCTGCATCTCAAGGTATTCCATAGAGAAGCAAGGAGGAACCACTGCGAGACCACCAGGAGAGCAGAAGGACAACAAGGTAGGAGCAGGACGTAGGGGTTCAGAGGCAAAATGTGAGGGTACAAATTCGCACTTGAATTTTATGTTTGTAAGAAAGGTTTAAGCTAAATCAGTGGTGGTTCTGGAAGGAGTGATGGTGTGAGGGAGAGATGAGAAGACCACCATTCCTTTTGTGGAAGTGGCTTCATACAAGAGGTAAGTGCCACTGTACACTCCAAAGAACAAATAACTGAAGTTTCTGCTTCAGTGGTAGAAAAGGAAAAGGAAAAGGAAAAGGAAAAGGAAAAGGAGAAGGAAAAGGAAAAGGAAAAGGAAAAGGAAA
>JAOWBP010052208.1:0-13533 GCA_028571105.1 Tragopan temminckii
TTTTTTTTTTTTTTTTTTTTTTTTTTTTTTTTTATGATTGGTTCTGGAATCATGGCTCGGGTTGTTGAGGTGAGGGCTGAAAACCAGTTTAGGCTCTTGTTACCCTTGCAATGGCCCTGCTCCCTGGTGTGGCAGTGCCCAAAGAGCATTTTTTATCGTAACTGTTCTGCTCTACTATGTGGAATTGCTGTGCTTTCCTGGGGAATGTGCTTTTACAGAGCAATTTCTTGGTATTTAGCTCTAGAGAAGGTTACTCCAGCTGTGGTGTGCAGTTTATCCCTTCTGTCAGAGTCCTCTGAGTGTAGAAATGGAGCTATTTTTGCTGGAACAATGTGTGTGTGCCTCGTACCACTCTGCCTCAGGGACTGTCAGGGCATAGGTATGTGCAGGGCCAACTTGAAAGAAGCCTTGTAACCTGCATCTCAGTCTGCATCTCAGTGATCATTTATCCCTCTTGCTCTTTTACATTTGACTTAGCAGTTCTTTAAAAAAAAACAAAGAAAACAAACAAAAACCAAACCACTTATTAGAAACAACAACAAAAGTATAAACACGGTTTTATATGGATAAAAATGAATTTTTGGAAAGGAAAATTAAATGCAAGGAAAAACAGTAACTTATGCAGGAGATGGTCAGCTCTTCTGATGAATGTATCACAAAGAATTAAAACTGGCGGCAGGAGGGCTCCCATGGTGATGGTCTTAGCAGTTTGCTGTGAATCTGAATTGGCTATTCATTACCTTTAACCCTAGCAGACCACCAAGAAGGAAGGAAAATAATTAATGACAGATTTTTAGTTTAAGTTAATTTATTGTTGGTGGAACTAATGATGTGTTCCAGGTGTTCTTCAGTTTAACAAGAAAACATTTAACTATTAAATGTTCCAATTGCAATGCAGTTAATTAAACATGATTAAACTGCAGGGTTTACAAACACAACTAATTATATATAATTACATTTGTAGTGGTTGATGGTGTACTTCATGCAGGATACATGCAATTTCTGAAAAACAGCTTCCCATGACTACCTTGCACTTGGACATTAATCTATAGGTAAAACACTTTGCTGCATTTTTAGACCAAAAGTTGTAGTGAGTTACTGAATGAACTGATCAATGCATCATTACTTGCTCACTTATGCTTGCTGAGACAGAGAGGAAAGAGGAAAAAAACAAACTCTGTCCAGAGCTTAATCACTTCCAGTTCTGATTTAATATGATAGTGGGCAGTCTGCTGGAAAGTTACAGTTTCTGAACTGGAATAAAGCGAGCCTTGCATGAAGGAGGAGAAACTCCTATTGTTGTTGTGGGGGGAAAAAGAGGTCACCCAGACATCCTTCTCTGCAGTCCAAGCTCTTGCTGGGATGTTGTCTGTAACTAACAGTGATTAAACCTGAGACAAAGGCTCAGTGCCTTTGGCAGCTGCTGTAAAACACAGGGGTCAGTGTGGGCACAAACTTAACCTCTGGTGAAGGAGGTCAGCTTGGATGTGCAGTGCTGAAAGGAGAGAGTAAGAAGAAGGTGATTAAATCTTCTTCAGTTTCTTGCTGGTCCTTCAACTACAACACCTGCTTTCTGTTGCTAGGCTGTTTGGCTCAGGATAGTATAAATAGTTAGTTTTTCTCAAGCCTACAGGATGAAAAATATGGTATGAATTAAATCTTCGGTGCTGGGTTTTGTTTTGTCCACTGGTTATTATTCCTTTGGATTAGCACCTGATAGTTTTCTAATGTATGAAAACTCCGTGGATATGCATCATTTGATTATGAATGATATTTTTTTAGGAAAGCTATGCACTGCAATTTATGTGTAATATGATACATTTTAATGTCTAATCTGATTTGCATTAAGACCCAATATAATTTGAACAATCAATTAAAAGGACCAAGGAAAAGAGCTGTTAGTGGAGAGAGAGGGTTGCAAGGTCTTACTCTCAGAGTATTGGGAAGCAGGCACCTCTTTGCCACTGATGCATAGGCTGTAGCTGTTGGAGAGGCATGCATATCCCCTGTCATCTCACAACTGAGACAGCACCAGGTAACAAGGAGGGGGAAGAGGATGAGGAGAGAGAGCAGCACACTTGTGTTCTGAATGGGCAGTTCGTCCCTGAGAGCCTTACTTGTCTCAAAAGCAGCAATGCTTATCACTGTAATTTTGATTTTGCAATATTTGGATATATTCCAGTATATTTCTATGTTCACGACTTCCTTAACTGTATACAATTACACAGCTCTGCAATTGGAATTCTACAGAAACATCAGCCATCTCAGGTAAGAAATGATGCCCTTTCCTCCCCAGCCATCAGTGAGGATTAGCCTAATCACTCGTAATAAAATCAAATATCTCTCTCTCACTTTGGATTCTCCAGGCCTAGCCCTTGCATAGGGTAGGGTTTGCTTTTGCCCATTGGCCATCCTGGGCTTGTCTGTTTCCCTACTGATTGCTAGGAAAATAGTTTTTGTTTAAATAATTCAAGGGGACAAATAGTTACTGGAAGAAATTAGTGATTCAAGTGGCACTGTCTGGGGTGCTAAAGTATTGGGTTGGAGATCATGCCCTTGTACCACTCCTGAAATGGTGCTGCTGAGGGTGGCAACCAGAAATGGGAAAATGGGGAAAGAGGGTGGTTAGAGCTCATCCAGTATCTTCATATTGTTGTGAGCAAAAAAACCAAAGAAAAATTTAACAGACGTGGGGACAGCTGCCTATTCAGGTTTCCCTGCACTGTGGATGGGTTTCACTTCAGGTTGGTGAGCACCTTGGATCTCCAGCGAATGCCAGCCAGCTTTGTCAGCATGGTTAAGACAAAAATTTATTTGCATTTCTGCATGGCTGCCTGGGGCGCCCACATGAGCTGTGATGGGTGCCTGTGGGGTTGTGGTGTGCACAAAGCAGGGGGATGCACTGGCACCTGCTCGTGTGCTCCCACCTGTGGGCAGTTGAACACTGCTTGTGGCTGTATTAGCCATGAAGATCTGAAGTGGCATTAAAAAGGTTATTTTTTTTTTTTTCCCCCTAAATTTTGTTACTTGTTGCTAATGAAAAGACAATGAAAAGAGGTTGAAAGTAAATTTATATTGTGCCTTTTAGGCAGTTTTATACTTCCCTCTGACAAGAAGGCTAAAGGAGCAAAATAACATTGACTAAGTGTCTGGTATTTATTTAAGTGCTCTTGAAAGTTAATCAATCTACTTGTGCTTTAAACAATGTTAGCTCTGCAGTTCAGAGGGGGTGGGGGAAAATCCACCTGGCTTTTCTGGCTTATAGAGGGTGGCAGGGCTGGGAGCAAACCATGATCAGCCTGTTTGCCTGTGCTTTGGTGGGATTAAGGTGGGATGCAGCACTGTCACTCCAACAATGTTTTCTGTGTATTTAATTGACCACTGCAGCTTGCAAACAACCCCATTAGCAAATGTGTTTATGCTGCAGGAAGCTACTGTTGAACGGTGCTGGTGTCTCAATCTTTGGTTATGGTATAAAATAAGGTAGTTTGAATGAGTTTGGAGTAAGAACAACAATAAAGCAAAAAAGTGGTTTTTCTTCTGGTAATAATAAACAGATCTATAACTTGGAGACTTTGCTGAAGAGAGTAAAAAAATGCATAGACTTTTAATGAAACTGTGAAGGAAAACAAAACAAATCCCTCTGATTTAAGAAATCTGTTGGTGAAACTTTGATCTTGATAGTCAAGAAGGGATATAGAAGTCCTGCTGACCTTCAGAGCACAGAGCAGCTGGGCAGGGAGAAAGGTGACCTCTGGACCTGAGGACTGCCCTAGAGGCTTTTGTTTGTGCTAAAACCTCCATAAATGTACACCTCTAGGTGGGTGATTTGTGGTTATTTGTGGTTACAATTAATAAATTCCCTCACTTAAACCCCTGTGGCAGATCGGGTCTGTGCTCCTTTGGATGTGTCTCTGCCTTTGGGACCTGGGTTTCTGACCCCTGCTCAGTGCTGGGATGAGCAGGAGCTCGTGCTTGCTCAAAGCAGTGGAAGAAAAGCATAATAAAATGCATGAAAATCATTTCGAAGCTGCAGTGGAGCCACTTAATGACATGTCTAAGTAAAAGATGGCAAAAGAATTACTTGGGAACACAAAGTAAATGGGCATAAAATGGGTGTTTATGCAAGAGCAGGTTTGTGAAGCATTGCTTTCTGCTTCAAGTGCACAGTAACAAATGCAACCTTGAGACAGCTTGCGTTCAGTTGTTACTGCCTAACTTCTCTGTGCTGAGGTAAAGGGTGAAATGGTGACTGCGTGTGTGTGTTGCAGCAATGCACTGAGAGGTGCTTTGAGGAGAAGGTGGTCCTGGAAGGTTCCAGAAGGTTCCGGAAGTCCTCCCCAGCCCCACTGTGGTGGGAATCCGGCTGGAGAAGAGGCGGGAAACCGCACGAGGCTGTGAGCCTTGAGGAGAGGAGAAAGGAGGAAGGCTGAGTTTGGGGGAAGGTGTTTTAATCTCCCTTCCCATCACCCAAACCTATTGGAAATGGCAAGAAATAATTTTCCCTTCAGCTGAGAGAGTGCTCTGCCTGTGAGGGCACTCAGTAGCAGTCTCCCAGCTGACTGGAGCTGTGAGGAGCACAGGGTGGGGGCAGAGCCAGCAGCCATGCTGCAGTGCCCCCAGTCTGGTAAGGCCGGGAGCAAAGCTGACGTGTGTTCTCCCACCACCATTTGCGTGTTTGCATCCACACAGCCATCACACGTGTGTCACACACAGACGTAACGTGGCATGCCTAGAGGCTGCTTCTGTTGCCTGGTGGTGGGCTTGGGGTGGGGAGGTGGGTGCCAGCCCCCTCGTACAGCACGCACAGAGCTGCCCCCTGTTAGCTGGGGGAAGGCGATGCTGAACGTTGCCCACTGGGTTTGTACCTCCGCTTGCAGACGGCAGGCTGACAGCGAGCGCTGTGTGGGAACTGCAGGTGGCAGTAGGGATTAAGTTATACCGAACAAAAAGCATTTTACTTCCTTTCTCCACGATAGCTCTGCATATGGTAAAAATCTGAGTCTCTGTAAGGAGCCTTCCCTTACAGCCCACAGTCCGTGTCGTTAAGGACTTCTCAGCTCATTTTAGGTCAAATATTTTTAGAAGCTGCTATGACTTTTCCCATTCCATCTGAGATGCCCTCACTGCTTTTCCCCAGAGTGGGTTTCTGTTTTGTAGTGTTGGAACGATTCTAAATATGTTAATTGAGTTCAGTGTTTATTTTCTGTGTTCTTACTGGGGAAGGTACTTAAGCAGTCTGTCTATTACTTGCATTTAGCACAATGAAGATCATATCCATTTTGATTTAAGAAGCTGGTGAATGACTGCACATCAGCTACAGGACTTTGGTGTCATGATTGTTACAGAAAAACCTCAAACATCTGGTGAACTTACCTGCAAGGGACTTCAGCAGTCTCCATTTGGTTTCTAGTCATTGAGAAAACTTTCATTTAGAAGTTAGCAAAGAAAGAGCAAACAAAACATAGCCTATGCGCTGTGTGTTTTTTGGCTGATTGATGTCATCAAGTACTTTTTCATTCAGAACACAGGCGTTTATTTGGTACACTCTGAATACATATGGTGCACAAGTTTATGGCATGCTGGAGGATCCTTAGATAGGCAATGTGTTAGAATGGAGGTGGGCTCATGTGCTTTGTGTGGCTCCCTGGATTAAGGCATGTGTGTGTGATGATATGCGTATATGCTGGAGTTAGCCAATATCTTTTTTCCCTCCTTTTAATTTTTTTTTCAAAGTTTCACTATCCTGGGTCACAGCTGAGCTGGTGTGAAACTTCCTCAAACACCCAAAGCGATTTCTGATCTCTGAGGTGAGGCAATGTCCAGAGAATCTGTTTCAGAAAATATTGATTGTTTTTACTGATTCAGCTGTACTATAGTGATAGCTGATAGAGACTCCAGAAGGCTTTATTCTGCTTCTGGCAGGGTCAGTTTGAAATCTGCAGTAAAAGTTCACGGTAGTGCATTTTCCAATTAAAAAGCGATAGCGAAGTACTTAAATGTATTCCTGGGAATTAAATACTTCTCCACAGCTAATTGTTTCTGTTGGTATCTTTTCAGATGTGTGTTAGAATGACAAGAGATAGTCCTAACTTATTTGTGAAGAACTGTGAAGGAGTCACCCGTTTTTTAAAAGCTGTGGCTGGAACAAAACACCCAGGTGCTGTGTTCCCAGCTGTGCTCCCTGCTCGGTGCCAAATGCAGTTGGGGAGCTGTGTGTCCACGTGTGCTGGTTGGAGTGAGAGCATGACCAAAGCGCTGGTCAGAGCCAGTGCTGTCAAAGAGTGCATCCCGACCTCCCCCCGGGCAATGCTGACAATGCAGTGTGATGTAGAGCCGTATTAGCTATCAGAACACAACTATTTAGAGCATGTAGGAGAGAGAGCATGTTATAAATTAAACAAAGAACAAGATGCATTGTAATAACTGCTCCTGAGTAGTGCACATGTGGGATTTTACTAGCAGCGCGTTGGTGTTGGGGATGTGCCTGGGGGGTGGGGCTTGGGAGGGAGAGAGATGTCTGTGCTCACACCCGATAACAGTTTGAAGTGAATTAGCTTAAGCTGCACTTCTTGACCCCTCCTATTTCCTTATCACAAACATCTGTCTAGATTTATTTGGCCGAACGTTTGATTAAAGCAAATGTCACGGTTGTGTTGCCTGCCTCGAGTGCTGTGTTTGGTTTGTGTGTGGGAAAGCGGGTGTGCCTGCACTCCTCCAATGCTGGCAGAGCTGTGGCGCCCTCTGATTTACCTTAACAATTATAATCAAAGCTACACAGCTCAAATTAGGAATGTTTGATCTTCACAACTCATAATCAACCCAGAGAAGAAACACCCCAGAAGCTATTTTATTGAATAAATTTAAATAATACATTAATTTTAGAAAATAATCACACATGAGCAAATGGCTAAGTTAATCAAAGTATTAATTTGTTCAGCTCTCAGGGATATGTAAAAACTTAAATAATGCGTAAATATCACATTTTGGATGTGCATACTTAAAATGTGAGTTAGATGTCGTGCATGTGTAGCTGAACAGAGACTATGCAGATGTATTTGAATGATGCTTGTGGGGAAACAAATACATTTTGGGCTTGGAGGTCAGATAGGAAATTGCACAACTCCAGTTTTGGTACACGAGTTAACACTTATTTGCCTAGGATTGAGCCTCCAGTGGAGAAACCCGCATGATACTGTTTGTGAAATCATGCTGGAAACACTCTGCCTTTTGGCAAAATTTCTTGCCAAATCAAACACAAAATGTGTTTAAAAAGTACTCCCAAACTACGCTGTTCAGCAAGGGATGCAGATGGGAAAGATGTCACCCCTGTGAGCAGTGGTTGCAGCTGGTGCTGCAGGTGAGGAGAGGTGGGTGAGCCAGTGCAGGTTCCAGTTGCTCCTGGGCTCACCAGCCCACTCAGAGGCTTCTGCAGGAGCTGCAGTCTTTTAAAGAGTGATACAGCAAATGGTGAAACTGAATTATTGTGGCTTCCTAGCAGGTATAGCTCTGTTGGCAGATGCCAAGGGCTGGCCACACTACGCTCTGGGAGCCTTTGCTGTAACTTGGACGCATTGCAGCCCATCAGGGTTCACATCTATGCTGAGCTAATGCAGCCGTGGCGGTGAGAGTGGTGAATTTGTGCCAACCTGATGCTTTAAATTAGTGCCCTTCCTGTCTTGCTGCACCTCTTCCATGTATGTGGTGTATTCGTGGGGAAGGCACTGTGTTCTTTGCTGGATTTACAGAGGGCTTTCATTGCTTACAGCATACCAGTCCTGATCTGATTTAGCCAGTTCTATCCCAGCGTGTGGCAGAAGCATGGTTATTATCACTTTTACAGCAGTCCTCAGTGGGCTCAATAAAATTGATATGAGTGTTAGTAAAGTAATGGCTGATGGTTTTCTTAGTGTGGGCTCTGACGAGTTACAGATTAGAAATTATGATTTCCTCCTGTTATTTCATTTCAGTTAATACTGATATGTGGGGTAGTAAATATTTATTTTATTTTTTAAAATAGGTTCTTAATTCTGACTCGGTAAGGGTCTGGAATCTGGTGTTTGTAATAAATATTTTATCAAGTGATTTGTGGTAGCCATGGGGTTTAGTTGGAGGAGAGCCATTTAGCTTTTACACAGAAACCTGTGGTTCCCTTTTAAGGCTTTGGTCCTATGCTCCCTTCTCAAAAGAGAAATGCAAATGCTACAGAAAAATTATATTTTGATTACAAAGATGGTGAGGAAGTATTGCAGAAGAAGCTAGATTTGTCTGCTCTTTGCTTGATGTGCTCTTGTGTGGCAGTCACGCTCCACTGCACTGCTGCCACAGCAGTGGTACGTGGAAGCTTTGGTAAGGAGTACCCCCAGCAGCCCCACGTGCTGGGCTTCGTGCTCCGGCTCTGTCAGCAGCTGCAGGGGATGGGGCCCCAAGGTTACTGAGGTTCTGGGGTTGATGGGGGAAAAACTGTGAGTTGGCTGGATGTGGAGGAGCACAGATGTGGCTCTGATCCCCAGCAGGCAGAAGCGGCTGGACAGGCAGCGCTGTGCCTCAGCTGGGTGGGGAGGATTGTTGTGGCAGTGCTTGCTGGGGCTGCTTTCCTATGGGCAGAGGGGACTTAACGATCCTGAGGGCTGCAAACCGGAGTGCCCTACGGCTTTCCCTTAATGGCTCTCACCTCTTGTGCAGCCACACACTGGTACTGGGGAAAAACCCCAGCAGCCTCCTTGTGCTCAGCAAGCACAGCTACTGTTTCTCCTTTGTTGTTTACTCTAATCCAGTAAGATACATTTATGAATGTATCATTGTTAACTGCAGGAACAGGGTGATCCTGTCCTTGGGCTGCACCATGCTCTCCGGCTGGAAGTGATGCTGATGTCTTTGCTGCTTTGTCTGGACACTTCCGAAGTGTTCCCCTGCATATCTTGTCACCTGGTGACCTGGTCAGCATAGTGTGCAGCTGCTGAAATTCCAGTGAACCCTTGAAGCTGGTATGCCAGGTGTACTGGATTATGAGCTGACCTGTTGCACCTTACATTATTTGCTTGTGCAGAACAGCTACTTGGTTCTCTCCTCTAGCAGCTCCTGAGGAGCAGCAGGGAGGAGTAACCAGAGTGTTTTGCAGAGATAAAAAGAAAGGCCTTTCCAACCTGCTGGAAGGCACACAGACTTTTTCTGATACTATTACCTGCTACATTAGGAATCAGAAGATAGGGCATTTAATGTTATATATATAAATGCATTGGCATTTATCTATTCAGCCATGCTTACTAGAATAATTACAAGTCCAATTAGGTGTGATATTGCTGGCCTTTAAGAAAGGGACCGTATGACAGGCAGAATGTGTTCCCCAAATTTTAGGCAAAACAAACCCCTCATTTATATGTCAGGGTCTCAGTACATAAGGCAGCCCACAGCAGGAGGTAGGAACTAGATAACCTTTAAGATCCCTTCCAACCTAAGCCATCCTGTGATTCTGTGACATGAGCAGAAATGTGCTGATAGGTCTCAGTAAAAAAAATTAAGACAAAGTGATTTTATTATTATTATTTTTTAAGGTAATTTTCTTCTATAATAGCAAGAGGGGGGTTGCAGTCTTCTTTTGAAAATGCAGAATGAGTGCTGGCAACAAGATGAAATTCTCCTGGTATTTTTCAATTTTGGCTCTACTGTTAAACTCAAATTAGCTTAAATATAAGTTTGTTATTTAAATGTGAAAATAATTTATGGTAGCACAAGATAGAAATTGGAACTCAGAATATTAATGTCGGTTATTTATCTACTGGTTGCCTCCTGTGCATGCAATCAATTTGAGTACTCAGGTATTTTCATGTGTTCTATTGGATGCTTTTATGCAATTTACGTAGAGAAATTACTCATTTTAAAATTACATCTCAAACGCTGAAGACGTTTCCCCATGGTGGCACTGCTGGCGTTGCCTGTTGAAGTGCTCCATGTGAAGCCTGCATTCGCAACCCTTCTCAGTGCATCCAGAAATCCTCTCCTGTTGCAGTTGTTCAAAGTGTAAGGGAAGCAGCTGGGTGTGATGTCTGTAGGTACCCCAGCCCTTTCTGTCCCCATTTGGATCAGTGTGTGCCTCAGAGGTGCTGTGCTTTTGCCGTGGGTGAGTGTGGAACTTGGGCAATTCAGGCGTCTGAAAACTGCTAGAGCTTCTGTGTGCAGCTGAGGTCTGGCACTGCTGCACTGGGTGTTGGTGTCCAACTGGGTGTGGGAATTTCTGAGCTTCTGCAGGTTGGGATTTCTCTTCCCGGGTGGAAAAAGTTGCCCAGAATGCCACTGATGCCATGATCAATACCTCCAGCTTTGTTCACATTGGATGATTCAGTTGTGCAGGTTTGCTTGGTCTTGTCTCCCTGAACATTTATATGTATGAGAGAGATCGTATCAAATTACATCCATCAGTTGCAGTTGTCACAGCACAGATCTTGTGTACGTGTGTCACCATTTGATGTGTTTCAGTAACAAAGTGACAAAAACCGAAATGTTGTCACTGCTACATAGATTTAAGTATTACTTTTAGATTGCTTTCCAATTCCTGTAATGCTGTTTGGCCAAAATGTGCTTAGTGTTGCCTATCACTAGCCATGAACTATGGCTCGTGGTTATGATGCATATTGAAAAGCAGCTCTGTAATGTTCCTCTGACTTGGAGTTTTTGTGTAGTTGCTTATCCGGTGCTGATCTATCGGAACAATCTCAGCTGAAGGTGCTGTGCAGTGGGTAGCAAAACTCACCAGTTCCATCCCCTTTTCTGTTCCAGCCTGCAGGAAAATCCCCGCAGTCCTTTATTTTCCTTCCTTTGTTCGCCGGTAGAAAGGATAGTGCCCCTGGCCCATCACCTTGGCTTTGTGTCCTAGAAGTTTTATTTGTTTTTTAAGGATTTTTTGGCATTTTAAAAATAATTTTCCACATGGGACAGACACCACATCACCTCAACAGGACCTCTGTCCTGAAGCAGAGGCAGAATTAATATATTTCACAGGAATGAGAGGCACATGCAGAGAGGGAGAGCAGATCAATGTTTAATTATGCAAATAGTCCTCCAGGCTTTAATATTAAACTGCAATAAACCTGTCAGAGTCACTGCACTGGGGACAGACAGCAAGTGAGCTGCCATGCGTGGGTGCTGCAGCAGTGAGGGATACATGGTGTGGGATGGGGTCTGCCCTGAGCCTCCTTCCACCTCTGGGGATCTGCCTCTGGGCCCCAGCACCTGATTGCTGAGCCAGAACTAACGTTTCTGGGTGACGACTCAGTGCAGCTGGGTCTAGGAGATGACATTCTCTGTAGTGCTGTTATTTAAAGCCCTTCAGGAGCAATTCAGGCTCTGCCTGGCTTGCCTGATGTGGCTGTAGGAAGACACTTGTCTCTAGTGCTTTTCTGGCAGTTGTGGCTGAGGACTCTGAATAAAGAGCTACCTTGCTCTCAGACAAGCCAGTGCTCAGGCAGGATGTTTCATTGAGAAGGCCCTTTAGCTCTGCTGGACTTAATGAGCTTGTGCTGAAACACAGGTGTGAAATACCCTCATGGGGGGTACTTCCCCAGGGGGTGGGAGTCAGCTCCCTTCCTGCAGGGCTTCCCTGTGGTTCATCAGCTGTTGCTGGTGAGCCACAACGCATTCTGAAGATTCAGATACTGGTGCACAAGTGTTGTGATGATTGAAGAAAACTGCAATCATTTTCTAAACTGGATATGCTTTCAGATGCTGCTTTTCTTAACCCTTTTAAAATGGTACATTTTCAGTTTTTAACTGAAAGGCAAAGGTAAAAGCTACATGTGACAAAGAAGGCTTAAGAGAGCAGACCTTTTCCTTTTCTTTTTCCTTTTTTTTTTCCTTTTTCATTCCTTTTTCCCTTTACCCAGCAGAGACTGTCTCCATCCCTTGATGAGGGATTTGATTCTGAGCCGAAGGAAGATGCAGTGCTTGCAGTGTGCTGTGCCCTGCTCAGCAACAGGCAGGTGGGAATCAGGGGTGGGAGCAGACACTGAATGTGTGGGATGCTCTTATTTCTCATCGATGTGCTGGGATGCAGCTCATATGGCAAGTGGTGTTTCTGGTACTTAGAATGATTTTGAAGCTGTGCGTGTCTGCCTTTCTTGTGCCCACTTTTGGGATTTCTTTTATTTTTGTCCTTTTCCCTTTTACATCCTGCTGGATCCTCGTGTGGATGAGCAGAAGCACTCACCCTCAGATGCTCTGGGAGATGCAGCGGGGAGGGCACGTTTCTTCAGATCCCCTCCTTGCCTGTTGTTCAGCACAGCTCTCTTACCTTGTGTAGCTATGATAATGGAGGGGGAAAAGGAATATTGCCTGCTGTTGTGCTAGATTAGGTAATGAATTTCCAGCTCACAGGCTATCTCATGTTTGTCTCAGTGCCCACACAGTGCCTTAATTCGCTATCAAAAGAAAGTCTTGAATTATGCAAAGAGTGAGGTATAAGCAGCAGTGCTACTGCTGAGTGTGGTTTTACATTGCTGCCGTTGAATATTCATGGTAATCAAAGATGGCATAACTTTGTTTGTTAATAGTTAAAATACTTTCTAGCCTGGACAAATTGTGGGCTAGACCTTAGGCATTGTTACGAATATCACATAGCTCTGTTATCTCCTCCAGCACGTTGGTTTCTAGGCAGTGGATAGAGGAGCTGAAAGTCAGTCAAGGTAATATCTTGGGTGTGTCTGACAGAACAAACATTTAAACACATTTTTTTTCTTTCTCTGGCAATTCTTAATTAAAAAGTCTTTGATACTCAAAGTTAAAAAATGAGTGAAAATATTTCCATCCATAGGCTGGAATAATGGGGTTAATAGGCTGAGATAACTGGGTAAACAGCCACACATGATATTTCTGAATTGTTTATTATGAGAAAAGCTTTATGAGGAGTATGGTAAGGTGGGGAGGCAGAAAATGAGAATACATTGCAGGTTTGTAAAGCTAACTGTGCATACAGTTGCTCACTGAGGGAGGGAGAATCTGGGTGAGTAACAAACACAAAATGTTCCTAGTTGTGAAGGAAGATGTTAAAAGTGAAAAATGGGGCCAGTACTTGCTTGTTTGCTTTTATGGTATGCTGAGGGCCTGCTTTTCCCTTTGGGGTCTGCATGTGTTAGTTTCTGAGTTTTGCAGGAGGGAGGCAAGGTAACTGAATACGTTTTGTGACAATGAGCTCTTCCCTGTAATAGAATCACGTTTTGTGGTTTTCACTCTCAGCTTGCTGACAGGATGATAAAAGGTAGCGTGGTGTGTGTACCTTGTTAAATAGGCACTTTGCTTCCACAGATAGCTAAATAATTTCAAAAATACTCTGTTTGAAAAAGGCAACGAGAGGAGAGAGCTATGAACCATTAATGTGCCAATACGTGGAGAGGGATTAATCTTCAATCAGGGAGTGGCAGAGGCAGCAGGCAGGATGCAAGAACCAGATATTCAGGCATCAGACATGGGACAGTCCTGGAGGTTGGTGAGGCTGCGAGGGCAAGGGCCCCTGAAGTTTCTGCTCCTGGCTGTGACTGGGGT
>JAOWBP010052209.1:0-13533 GCA_028571105.1 Tragopan temminckii
TGTATTAGTATACAGGATAATCTGAAAGACAAGTAGGAATGTCCTGTTTTATATTATATATGTCATATCAGCTTTCCTGCAAGCCACACATTTTACTATTTGTGACCATACTGATGCATAAAAGCTCATATCCCCTCAATTTTCAGGTATTAGTGAGAAATCTGCAGTTTCAGGATGGAAAAATGATCCCTGCTTCTAAATACTTCTCTGCTGATGAAACAACTACCCTGGAACTTACAGAAGAGGAGAAGAAGATGGCAGAAGATATTAAGGTAATTCAACAAACTGCTTTAGTTGGATATTACTACAGATGAAAACATTACTTCATTCTCATGATAGGCACATCTTTTATTTAACCATGCAGATTGTTTTTGAAGAAATATTGTATGAATCTTTAGTTAGTAAAATTAATTTGAATGGATTTAAGAATTCACAATAAGCTTAGACGTATCCCTATCAAATTTTATTTCATATACAAGTGATACAAAAACAGTGATCACAGACTCAGTTATGGTAAATGTTTATGAATGATGAAGGTGGGAGCAAGGGTAGAGTGAGGAAAAACTAAAAGATCTTTATCTCACAACAGTGAAGTTATCTCCCAACGGTGAGTCTACTGAAAACAGCCTTGAACTGTGATGTCATTCACTTGGATGCTGTCAAAAGTGGTTCTTGTGGACAAGATTCAGGGAGTCTTGAAACAGCAGTCTGAAGGAGAAAAGCAGCGATTTTCTCCCTGTGCCTTTGTTGCCTTAGCTATTAGTAAGCTGGCTGGTAGGTTGCTCCAATAGTTTTGTTCCGCCCTGATGTCCAGGGACTGGTGCTACTTTGAGAGCCCAGAAAGAGCATGGGGATCTAGCTGGTAGAGGGATGCAGCAATAGGGCAGCTGGAGCAAAAGGTTGCCAGGGCCAGAGAGGCACCTTGCTGCTCTCTTCTGTAATCTGCCCCTCGGTAATGAGTGTCATGTGCTTAACTGAAAGTCATATTGGTCAGTAATTTAGGTTTTGTGCCAGAGCAACTGAATCATAGGTGTCTTCCCTTCTGCTAACTCTGCTACAGTCAATAGCTTTTGGCACAAGCCAGGCAGCTTTGACGCACTCATGTTTTAAGCTGCTGCTCCAAGATTACCTTGAACTTGCTTGCCAGCAACTGAAGTGCTGAAAGATTGACTGACTGAGACAATAGCTAAAAGAAATATAAACTCTTTAGTTCAAGACATGAACTGCTAACTCTGAAACCTAATTATACTTAATTGATATGTCACTCTGCCAGTTATTTCAGCTTGCGTGTTAGCAGAGACATCCATTGAATGCATGCAGGTTAAACTACTTCTCAACTTTGCCCAGGTGCCAGAAATTCCATCCATCCTGTCACAACGTTCTCCAGGCTGCTCCCACCTGTGCTGACAGCATATGCCATAATGCAGTGAGAAGTTATTGTTAATATTGTTCATAAAGACCTTAAAAATGAGCCCGTACATTTTTAGCATTGTAGCACTTAGATTCCTTGTCTGATTAGGTGAAATTATCATGGATAAAATAATCTTTTTTGATATAATTATGCTGGAGATTTTATTGGCTAATGTGAGGCCTGCATTTCCAGATCCTCTTAAGATAGCTTTCTGTTTTAGGATTCTTAGAAATAATGCGTTTATAGGCATGGATATCTTAGAAAATATTGTTTGATAAATACTTCTTTCAATTAGAGGATTGTTCATTATTGCTTCCACAATTTTTATATGTTATTAGGCTATCTGGAAAGGAATTTTGAGCAATGTTCCTGTAATAGAAGATTCCACAGACTTCTTCAAATCTGGAGCATCCTCTATGCATGTTGTCAGGTAAAAAACTAATCAAAACAAGGAAATTATGAAGCAAAAGTTAATGGGAACAATACTGTCACGGTGCTTTTAAGTCAGGGTGGATAATATTAAAAAAAAAAAAAAAAAATTCCAGTGTCTTTTCCAGTACTCTAACTGTTGATTTTTCTACCTTTAAAAATGTGATGGGGTTCTGTTCCCAAAATTAGGAGTTACTGATCTTTCTATTCAACTGAAGTTCCCCTTAACATCAGGAACAGCAGCATCACAGGGAAGCATGGTGGTGCCCAAACCTGTCTGCGTGCAGTGACAGGTATCTCAGGGGGGCTGATTCAGAAGCTGAGCAGAGGACTCCCCAGAGGGAGAGAGGAGCCATTCACAGAAGTAGTTCAACCCATGCATACAACTGCACAGAGTTTAATGAGTCACCTCAATTAACTTCTTTTTGCAAGCCAGATATCCTAGGCCATAATATAAGATTAGTATATCATTGTTTTTTTTGTTTTTTTTTTAATTAATGTATTATTGTCCTTCTTAAATACCAGTCTCACAGAGCTCTAAACTGCCTCTGTGTATGGGTTAGGGTCATCTCATATGCAGTTTTGTCAATCAATATATGCTATTTATCATCTATTTACAAATGTTTATCAGAAAGTATTCTCAGAGAAACATACACATGTATTCGAATGCATACGAACTGGTGCCCAGTTTTGACCTCTTTCCACCTTCTAATGGCTTGTTTATCTGAATAATTCTTCCATTTGCAATTTAACTTATTCTTTCTTTGAAACCCTCAGAATGCTAGAAGAGATCAAACAGAAATACAGCGGACTTCAGCTTCAGAATGAAGATGTGTATATGGCCACTAAGTTTGCAGACTTTATTCAAATGGCTGTCAGAAAACTCAGAGGAGAGGACGGAGAAGAAGAGTTGGTCATTGATTATGTAAGATGTTTTATTTTCCCTTCTTTGGTTATTCGTTCTTTGTGTGTTTGGTTTTTTTTTTTTGGGGGGGGAGGGGAATAAACACTGGATTGCTTGATGCAATGGGAAAAGCAACTGTTCGGTCATGCGAACTCTCCTTTGTAACTTTTGTTTTTCAAGTTTTACATATTGGCATTTTGAATTGGAAGTACGTATGTAGTGTCATTTACAGTGTTCTGGTGTTCTAGAAACTGTGAGATCTAGAATAGAGTAGCTTGCACATGGGCAGATATTTGTACTGGCCCTGCACTATCCTATCAGAACGCCTCAGTCAGAGTGGTTCCAGGCCTTCTGTCCTGAGGCAAAATGTGCCAGACTCACTCCTAAGAAAAGGGAAGATTGTGTGTTTTGTGAAGTAATTAAGCAAGTCAGAATTTCTTGAATTTAGAAGTTAAGCATCTGTTTCAATTCCACTGGGACTAGCCTTAACCAGGGTTTAGTATTTGTTTAACCATAGAGATCCAATGATAAAAAATACAGAAATCAGCTTAACTGTCTTGGAGAGTGGGCAGTGGTGTTAATGGAGAATGTTACTTCCATTAATTTTGCCTTTCTGGGCATTCCTAACAGCCATATATACATCCTAAAATTCAGCTCAGTGTTGACTATCCATATATATATGTATATATGTACACATATCAAAACCCTGATAAGCTGCATTAAAAACTTAATTGTTAAAAAGATAAATTAACTTCTTATTTATTTTGCTTCTAGGTTTCAAAAAATGTGAACAACATGACTGTGAATATGCCATACCAGTGTTTCATTAATGGTCAGTTTGTCAATGCTGACGATGGAAAAACATACGATACCATAAATCCAACAGATGGATCAGTAAGTAATTTTTGAATACAATCACAGAGTCACAGAATTGTAAGGGTTGGAAGGGACCTCTGGAGATCATCTAGTCCAACTCTCAATTTCTGTGTATTTCAATTACTTTGCCTACAAAAAAAATCTGAAGCACCAAATATCACCATGTTCAAAACCTTACACGAAACAACTTCCCCAAATAATTTTAAATTTAAATTTAGTTCTCAATTTATATATTCTACATTTTTTTTGCATTTCAGTCAAGTTGTGCTTTAAAAATAACCCAATTCCACTTCAGCTAGCATGTTAATCTCTATACAGCTGTATGTTTTACCTTGTTCTCATTCCTGTTTATCTTTGCAACAAAAATTGATAATGTTTAGTGCTAACAAAGTATTTCTTTTACAATATTGTATGTATTTCCTGTCAGTCATTTACTTCAGCTTTTACTTTACTACAAATCTGTCTTAGGGTGTGACTTTAAAATATCCCATTAAATTCCCAGTTAGAAAAATGACTTTTGAACAGGAAAATACACTTCCACTTTTTCCTCTCAAAAGCACTACATCTTAGTTGAGCAACTCAGAATTATTAAAAGAAGAAGCTATTCTGATGCCCATCTATTATTTCTGGAGTAACTGAATTCTGCTAAAATCAGTAGCACAAATTTCACTGTCATCAGAAGCTAGAATGTGGCACTTCTCTGTACCTCATTATGGAATGGAATAAGAGTCATAGCAATTCTGTTTTAGGATTTACATTGTATATTTGTATAGAACACAGTCATCATAAAATACTAGATATAAGTCGTGGTAACAGAAACTCAGCTTCTAAGAAATAAAATGTTCAGGACTTGTTTTACCACGTTTGGATGTTAGATCATAATATTAAGACCTTCAAGATCTGTAATACCACGCTGATCTTACATATAGAAAGAAGAGGTGACTTCCAGTGGAATGATGTGCCTTGCTGTGAAGAAGGATGTAGGAATCAGAGTTCCTACATTGTCTTCCAAGTTCTGCCTCCATCAGCTGTGTCTCAACTTCTTGCAGCATGTCTCACCCATGGCAGCTGATTGGCTCTATGATATTATTTATTATGTTATTATATCAATTATTTGCTTATACCCAGTTAAGAGTAACACTCTGCATCCAGCCGTTCTGTCTGAGCTAAGGCATTTCTACCTGGTGACAGGTAATTGCCAGTGTATCTTCTGCTTCCTTGGCTGACGTTGACAGAGCAGTGGCAGCAGCAAAAGAGGCATTTGAAAATGGTGAATGGGGAAGAATGAATGCAAGGGAAAGAGGGCGACTCATGTACAAGTATGTAAAGGGCAGCTTGCGTGGGTTTGGTTTTGTTTTGTTTTTAAATCATATTGTTTAGCTCCTCTGAAGAACTGTTGCATATTTTCTGAATTTCTGATTCTCGCTGTACACCTTATTCAAACAAGGGCCATTTTTGCTCTGGCCTCTGTTCAAACTAGACCTTTTGAGTGCCAAAATGGAGAGGTTTGTACTGTTAAACCCCTACCTCTGCTACTTTGTCTTAAGAAGTCATTAATAGAAGATATTAGGCATGCACTAAGTGGAACTTTCTCTTTTGTACCTGACATATTTATCCTTTTGCACACTAATGCTGATGCCCTAGCCATTAACTGCTGGATGCAGTTAAAACAGGTACTGAAGAGCATTTTTCCACACCTCTGCAAATTGTTTGAATGAGCAGAATTGACGTAGTAGAAAAAATAGTTTCCAAACCCAGTTTTAAATACTCCTTATGGAATCTAAAATGCACCTAATTAACCTCTTAACATCACATGAGAGCATTGATTATACATTTGATTAACAAAACACAGACAGAAGCTTAAGAAAAACCTTGATGCATGTTTCATTTCTGTATGAGAGACTTAAGATGTGGTTGTAAAAATCCGTTCATGCAAACATGCCTTTCTGCTGAGCAGGGGACAGCAAAGAGACACTCCTATAGCTACTATTAACAATTTTTATCACAAACACTTTGACAGTCTTATACCTCACTGATGTGCTTGACAAAGCTAACAGAGAACTTGAGGCCTAAAAGGAGACTAGCTCAGATTCTTAAACATGCTAAGGCATATAAAATTCAATTTGCATTATGTTAGGATCTGTATCTTTGAACATCAGTGTGCCTTTGAAGCATCTAACACCATATCAATATTCCATGCTATTTTAGCTACAGGTCTTTGCCATACAAAATACAATTTTACACTCTCAGTGGTTAGAGGTCACTTCTCTTTGATGTGCATTTGTAATGGTTTGATTACAGGCTTGCAGACCTAATGGAAGAACATCAAGAAGAGTTAGCAACTATAGAGTCTATCGATTCAGGAGCTGTCTACACTTTGGCTTTGAAGACCCACATTGGAATGTCTGTACAAACTTTCAGATACTTTGCTGGATGGTGTGACAAAATTCAGGCAAGTGAATGCGTAAAGAAAGCAATTGATGGTGATGCTTCTTTACACTTTTTTTTTTTTTTTTTTTTTTTTGCTGATATAGTGTCAAAAACTAGTATTAACAAAATCAACCAAGAAATCAAAAAATACACTAAAATTAGAATTTTACCTAAAGTGAGTCTTCTAGACAATACAAAAAGCACAGTCTACTTTCAATTTGAGAATGTGAATCTGACTTCAAATATCTAAGAAATTAATCGAGATGTCATTGGGTAGGTATGCTTAGTCAGTTCTTGAATATTCCTGGAGCAGAATTGCTGTGTTACAGTCATGCTGCTAAGTGCAAAGACTCATGCTATATATTATGTCCTGATCAAGGCTGGTGTGCTTGTTTGCTACCACAGCAAGTGGCACAAGTTCAGCAACATTTCCTGAAGTACCTTTAAGGTGCACAACCAAGAATATCATTCAGCTTTCTTTCCTCCATTCGTTCCATAGTTTTGTTATCTATGCTTTTATGTCACCCAGCTGAAAATTGGGAGTTTGTTACTGGACTCTTAGCAGGAAGTGTTATAGTAGAAACATCTCTCTCTTTCCATGATGCATGAATTGAATAAATGCTTCTGGTTTTAAAGACTGTTCTGTGGCTTTCTAAAATATACTTAAATGGCAGTTGTATTTGTAAAAAAAAAAAAAAAAATGCTTAAATGGTACCAGTATTAATCTGTCTTCTTTTTTTTCAGGGTGCTACAATTCCAATTAACCAGGCCCGGCCAAACCATAACCTAACATTCACCAAGAAAGAGCCAATAGGGTAATTATCTTTTTTTTTTTCCTTTTTGGTGATAGCCTGGCCATATAGAAAAATCATTGAAAAGCTGCATTCAAAAATATTTTTTCTCCCTGTTTTTCTGTTTTTGTTTTTTGTTTTTGTTTGTTTGTTTAAATTTTAAGTGTCTGTGCAATTGTTATCCCTTGGAATTACCCACTGATGATGCTTGCATGGAAGAGTGCAGCATGCTTGGCTGCAGGCAACACTCTGGTTCTCAAGACAGCTCAGGTAAAAATGAAAAGAAATGCTCAAATGGCTCAGGCCCTTCAGTATTTGTTCAGACAGAATAGTTCATACATCTAGCAGATTTCATCCATATCTGTCATATATTTTAAAGTGGAGGTACAATTATATAAATTACTGTGATCATACCAGGTACTGATTATCTTAAATTCTGCTCTAATGGTACTTTCATTTTCAAGAATGATTTCTTTTCTGCAAGAAAATGGCATTTTTAATTTGTCAGTACTGTGAGGAAGATGGATATTGCATTAAAGTGAAGAACTACTGAGTGTAAGAGTTATCACCATGCATTTCATTAAAACAGGAGACCTAACCTAAGTGTTTCTACTTAGGTTACACCTCTGACTGCCTTGAAGTTTGCAGAACTCTCAGCTAAAGCTGGATTTCCGAAGGGTGTTATAAATATACTGCCTGGTTCAGGTAAAACTTTAACAAATCTTTAACACTTCTTTACAGAAAGGGTTGCTAAGCACAGTCTGAGGTGGTTGAGTCACCATCCCCGGATGTGTTTAAAAACCATTTGGATGTGGTGCTCAGGGACGAGATTTAGTGGAGGGTTGTTAGGTAGGGCAGTACGGTTAGGTTATGGTTGGACTTGATGATCTTTAAGGTCTTTTCTAACCTGAGTGATTCTGTAGAATCTATGATTTCTATGAAATCCTTTTTCTATGAAGAGCAGGTCATATTAAAGCTGGTGTACTACCATTTTACCTTTGAAGATCTGTGATATAAGTTCATTTATCTTTGTTGATAGTAGTCTTGAATCTATGCCACGCAGCAA
Source organism: Tragopan temminckii (assembly GCA_028571105.1). Taxonomy (NCBI): domain Eukaryota; kingdom Metazoa; phylum Chordata; class Aves; order Galliformes; family Phasianidae; genus Tragopan; species Tragopan temminckii. The sequence goes on from JAOWBP010052209.1 coordinate 7,908, forward strand.
TTTCACATATTTCCTGAACAGAATTGGAAATTTCTGTATGTCACCTGACTCTATCTAGTGGTAAGAGCTGTCAGCTCACACCTTTTCCGAGCTCATACAAACAGCACAAAAACTCTGAAAAAGAGAATGTATTACAGAGAAACAAATTGCACTTGCATATTAGACTTCATTTTTTTTCTCCTAATCTTATAATCACTTGGAAGTATTTAAATGTGACTGTGAGGCCTAGAGCAAGCTGATAAGATGTTGATAAACTAGCTGTGCTTCATACCACATAACTTTAGGTCATCATTTTCATCTTTCCCCTGAAAAAGTGAGATGATGAAGTAAGTGTATGGAACAGACTCTGTTACAAATTATACTATTGCACCTGCAGTGGAATATTAGGAAAGAAATTCTTAAGAAGAGAGAGATGGGAGAATTTGGACCCATCAATGTGATTTAAGTTAACTGAGATTTTTCATAGTCCTATGAATAAAGCTGTAAATATCAACAAGAGTGTAATATTTTACTTGGTTGACATAGGTCTTTCTGTATACAGTGCTGTTGCTGGAGTAGTAAAAATCGTATATGTACTGTCCAGTTAAGGTGTTTTCCTCATCCCAGGTGGCTTAGTGGGACAGCACTTATCTAAACATCCAGATGTTCGCAAAGTTGGCTTCACTGGTTCCACACCAACTGGTAAAGAGATCATGAAGAGGTACTTTTAGCATAAGATTCATGAATAAATGCCGCTTAATCCAGTTCTTAAGCACCTTATTAGCAATATATTTCATGTAGCCATAGTAGAAAAGCATACCTACATATGCTTGTTTACATTTATCTCAAATTCTGCTAAGTCACTGTTGATAAGTAGAGGTTTATACTGTACATTTTCACTAGATGTAATTGAAAGGAAATGATTAAATAAGCTGTTTAAAAGGTTTTTTTGTACTTTTCTTTTTTTTTTTTTTTTTTCCAGTGCAGCCACTAATCTGAAGAAAGTTTCTCTTGAACTTGGCGGTAAATCACCATTGATCATATTCAATGACTGTGAACTTGACAAAGCTGTAAAAATGGTAACTAGTTTGAAGTAAAACATATTCGAAGCCTTGGTGTTACATGCTCGTAGTATTGCAGTGCTCTTCTGGACTTGTCAAAAACTGCAGCAGGAAGCCCTTGCATGAAGATTCATGAAATGTTAGGAAACAGACTCATTTTCTATAGGATATTTCTTTGTGTCAGCATAATTAAATTATTTGTGCAGCACCAAAAAGATAGGGATTTATACTACAAGAAGGATACATTAGAAAATATGACAAGGAAGAATTTACATCAGCCAAGTTAACATATTAGAAGTGATTTCTGTCAAAATCTATTAGCCAAGAAAAACAAGCTTTAAAAAGAAAAGCCTGAAAATAAGCTAAAATACACAGTATACTCCCTATTGTCACACCTATTAATTCACTATCAATCACATAATCCACCTTCCCAACTAGCCATAATGTGTTTAAAGTACATGAGTAAAGTGTGAAAATGAGAAATATGGTAGATTTAAGCTTATTTCCTGCTCAGGTGATCAAAATGACAGCAGATACAGTTTGCTCATTAAGAAGCAAATAAGGGTCTTCCACACTGTGCTTACAAGAAGTGCTAATTCCATTAATTTTCTGAACCACCAAAAGCAGAAAGAAATTATTACAAGCTTCCCATGTTTTTTTGAACTTTTGTTGGCAGGACAAGAGTGTCTTCACTCATGTATGGAAAGTGAAAGCTGAAACTTTGCAGTCAGCAAATGAAACAGAGAATGAACAAAAGGATGTCTATGAAAATATAAATATAAATGTTTTTTATTTCCCCGATCAGGGTATGGGAGCAGTATATTTCAACAAAGGAGAAAACTGCATTGCTGCTGGCAGGCTGTTTGTGGAGGAGTCAATACATGACGAATTTGTTAGAAAAGTGGTAAGATAGTTGAGGACTAAAGCTTAAGCAGGTGTATTACTATGGGACAAAGCTGCTATGACACGTGCATTTCTTGTTATTTTTGTTATTGCTTACCATAGACTATTCTACTTCTTGTGAATGTCTTACGGTGTCAAAAACAGGCACTGAAGGCAAATATTTTCATCAGTAATGCAGATAAGTGACATTGAAGTAGATATTGCATCTTCAGTGATACTTCATGTTTCACTAGGAAAGTAAGATGAAAACAATGACTTGAACTTCAGTCACTATGACTGAAGACTGCTATGAAATTTTGAAAAAGGCATATTGGAAGAGTAGCTGGTCATAAAAATCCAATAGTTATCCCAATGAGCTGCTGGACAATTCATATATCTAGCTTAGCCCAGGAAATTATTGTGGTAACTCATTTACTCCTGGTAAAAGCTAACATTTTGCCTGCTTTCATAATAGCATAAGAATTACTACATGCAAACTGCATCAAAAACTTTAAGAAGTAACTGGAACTTACCAAACAAGACCATATAAACAGCCTCATTATAGAAGGGGAAGAGCATTCACCTTCTAAGATTGCTTCCCTTTTTTGAGCCAAGCTTCACAACACTAATAACAAAGCATGCTGAATCACCGGTCATTTTAACAACTACTTGTTATGTAACTTTGTTTTGGTTGGGTAACCCATAGGTGGAAGAAGTAAAAAAGATGAAAATCGGTGACCCACTTGACAGATCAACAGATCATGGCCCACAGAATCACAAAGCTCATCTGGAAAAGCTGCTGAAGTATTGTGAAACTGGAGTGAAAGAAGGAGCCACTTTAGTGTATGGAGGAAGACAAGTATGTAGACCAGGTAAGATACTGGTCAAAGGTGTTAGGAGTTGGAAAGCAGCAACATCATGGAAAGAATACAAGGTAAACCCAAGAAAACACCTGAGGACAGAGTATTCAAGTCTCATATTAAGAAATGCTGTGCAACTGAAATATAATATATGAAAATGAATCAAGATTCCCATCTGTAGCAGTATCTTGCAGTCATTTACTTGTATCGTTTATGAGGCATGAAGGCCTTTTTTGCAACAACCTTGAACTGTCAAGAGCTGTAAATGTAATCATCCACTTTGATGAACAGAATACTTAAGCTGTGTGGAAAGAGTCTGCATTAGATATTATTATCAAAAGCCTGTTTTGTTATATAAAGACTATACATATTGAGTTTAACAGGAAGGCATAAAAGCAACATTTTGTCATGGACATCTATCCTTTATTAGTAATGGAGAAGAAACGTTTGCATCAGAATTTTAAAACATAGGACCGCATCCCCAAAGAAAATGAAAATGGAGATTTGTAGCCATAAGAAGTCAGTATAACAAAAACAGGAAGGAAGAGGTGATTATACAAAACACTGGAAGCTGAGTATGTCCACTCACACTGAAATATACTCACTCATGTAGATGTAGATACCCAAAATCACTTATGTCTAACACTGTAACAGTTCTTGATTGGCAACAACGTGAATTAGTTCATAGACAGGTCTTTTATACCACTTAGAACGGAACAGTAGTTATGAGGTGAGCTTTTGTCTCAGATAAACCTCAATAAACCTTAGGCAAAGTTGCTGCCCATTGCATGTTTTTCTTGTTTTTGGAAGATACAGATATGTATGGCTATCTTCTTGTCAGGTAACGAGAAAAGCAGTGGTCTCTCTGACATTCTATAACCCTGCCTTCCTGCTGCCAGAACACAGGATCTGTCCCTGAGGGGTGGCCTTGCCTTGTGGCATGCAGGCCTTCTGCTCTGGACACGACCCACACGTTAACTGCTCTCACCAAGAAAGGCCATTCTTTTAGCCTTCTTTCTGCTGTTATATACGTGCATCGCCATTCACAATTCTTATTGATACTGGTATTTTCTGTTTCAAACCTCAGTGTATCTGTGACATCAAGTACGGATAGCCTGGACAATAGAAACCACAAAGCATTTTGTCTTCATTCAAATGCTGCTTTATCCTCTATCTAGGTTTCTTCATGGAACCCACTATATTCACAGATGTTGAAGACCATATGTACATTGCCCAGGAAGAATCCTTTGGTCCTGTGATGGTGATTTCCAAATTTAAAAATGGGTACATTCTCCTCATTTTCACCCTGCGTGTTGAAATATGTTGGATGGTTCTTTTAATCTTCTAAGATCTAGCTGAAACTCAGGTCCTCTTCCTGCTAAATTCAGAGGTTTTCTAGTATGAGTGTCCTTCTCCATGTCAGTATAGAATAAATGCTGTTACAAGTGTGCAAGGGAGTAGGAGGGAACAGCAAGCGCAATTTCTTAAATAAGACTCAATTTTCAATGAAAGATTTTTACTCAAGTTGATACAAATGCAGAGGTTTGATCAAATTGCTAAAGGTACATTTTTTCCAGTGGACAAAAAGGATCTCACAATGTTGTGCACTGTCTAAGGCTGGCACATCGCTCCTGTAAATGAAAATCCCTCTGTATCTTTTGTGGAGTGCCAGTTTTAATAGCTTTCATTTTACATCACAGGAATTATTTTACAAACAGATAACAGCCTCACGTAGAAATTTCATACAGCTGTTTCCACCAGGTTTCTTTTTTCTGCAGTGTGAAAGTGAAGTTGGGAACTGGCCACACAGATACCTCTTTACATCTACAAATTATGTATGGAGATATGGGATTATAATAAGTTTTTGAAGTTTTAACATATGGATTTTTTAAATTATTTGAGATTGGATAGAAAAAGCAACTGCTTGAAATGATACGTCACAATGGACAGCTGAGGTTCAGCATTTAATCTCCATTAACTGGCAGACTTTAGCAAACTGACTCATAACGTGCTGCCAAGCTCTGCTTTACAAGTCATTTTGTATTCTTCCGATCCCCAAGATGTACAATGTAGTTGAGTGAAGATAAGTGTGCATAATGCAACTTTCTTTTGACATTTCCTAGTGTAGATCTTAAACACTGAAATGCAAACACATGCTTTACAAGCTTGAAGCAAGTGTATGAATTTCCATAAATGAGACAGACTGACACAGAGAGTAGTCCTTAATAAACTGCCTTTGTAACAGCTAAGGGAAGAGAAGGAGCATGGAAAAAGATGTTTTAATCAAACTGAGGGCCAAAGCTTGCTAGCACTTGCTTGCTTTACCTCCTAGCAATTAAATCAGTATTTTCTCCTCCAGGGATGTCGATGGAGTGCTGCAACGGGCAAACACCACAGAATATGGTTTAGCCTCAGGAGTTTTCACAAAGGACATAAGCAAAGCTCTCTATATCAGTGAAAAGCTGGAAGCTGGAACAGTTTTTATTAATACATACAACAAAACTGATGTGGCAGCACCATTTGGTGGATTTAAACAGTCTGGCTTTGGAAAAGATTTAGGTAAGTTGTTCTCTCCCCTTGTTTCTCATCTGACAATCCAAATCAGTGAAAAAATAACATTAGCTGAAAACTACAGATGTATTTCCTGCATATCCCACATTCCTCCAGCTACAGTGATCTAATTCCTCTCCTGTCCTTACAATTCCCACCTCAATACCTCCAGTATTATTCATTTTATTACAAGACTGGACAGATCAAGCCTCATGGCAAAGAAAAGAAAGAAAGGAGGAAAAAAAAAAAATATATATATATATATATACACGTGTATATATATATATATAAAAC
>JAOWBP010052210.1:0-13533 GCA_028571105.1 Tragopan temminckii
GCCATGGGTGTCCCTGTTCATTGCAAGGGAGTGGGACCAGGTGACCTTTAAGAGTCCCTTCCAAATCAAGTGATTCTATGACTCTGAATAACAAAAAGCTCTTTGCTGTGTATGTTAGTGTATCAGGAGGGAATGTGCTGCTTCTTAGGAGTGCTGTTTCACCTGCTGAAACTGTGTGTAAGGGATGTTCTGTATCAGTGCTCACTCCTATGGGACCAATGAGTGACGGATGCAGTTTTTGACTGCAAGCTCCCCAGGACCTGTTCATCAGGTCTGGGAGGTGCTTGGGACTGCTGCTCCAGGTATGTTTCAGATGCTGCTGCTGAGCAAGCGTGTGGGGCACCGTTAGGTTTTTGTGTCTTTAACTTGGTCTTAATAACGAGAAGCAAAGAGCAGCTCTGTAAGTTGTAATGCACAGTGAGCAGAAGACCCTTTACACTTTGCAACGTGGGGAGAAGCCACACTATGGGCATACTTGGCAGCAGTGCTGTTAGCATCAATCCCCACGTGAAGCTTTGTGATTGCATCACTGAGCTCTTTGCAAAGCCAGGAAAAGCACCTCGAGTACCTGCTGCAGGGCTGTGCCACCGGCTGCTTGTGTAATGGGGATTAAGGAGGTCAGGAGGCACAGCCTGAAGGATGCTCAGTGCTCCTGGGTGTCTTTTCTCCCACTGCTCAGAGCTTTTGACTCCAGGCCCCCGTGCTGAGCCTGCTCAGCCCAGGGCCTGGTGCTCTGCAAACCGCCCTGATCGTGGCTCATGGGACAGGGGGTTTCAGTTCTGCTGGCAGCATGCTGCTCCAGAGTATTTAATGGGGCTGGGAGGTCCTTGGAGAAAAGTCCTGAAGCTCATTGGGAGCACGCATAGTTTCAGTGTTATTACTGCTGTCTGCATTAAATACATTAAATACAGACTTTGTTGAATCCCCAAGCCCTGTCCTAGATTACAGCGAGCTCATTTTAAAATCTGGAGCCTCACAGAGCCGTGCTTTCATGGCTTTACTTTCAGATCCTCAGCTGAGATTTGGAGGAGCTGTCCTTGGAGTGTTGAGGCGTATCGTTATTTTCAATCCACTGATGGGGAAAGGAAGGCAGAAGAGGCTGGGTGCTTTGCTGAGGATCTCAGCAAGTCGTGAAAAGTTGCAGAACCTGATGGTGGTGGTGCAGGAGGGTCGGAGCTCCAGGCTCTGCACGGCCACTGCTCCAAGCAGAGCAGCAGCTGGGAAGGGACGGCGGTGCTGTTCACTGTGTTTCTTTGCAGCAGTTCTCTGTGTTGACGTCTGGCTGTTAGGTGGTATTTTGGGGCAGAAATGTGAGCTGTGCAAATACTGCAGCAAGCTCCAGCTCCCAGCTTTGCGGAGATCTGTCATCTGGCACCGCAGGCTGCTTCTTATTTCCAGCTCGTCCGCTGCTTGCATGTCATTACGCGTGACACTGTTGACGTGTGCATGGCAAGTGTCATCCATGTTGCTGCTGACTTGCCAAGAAGCGCAGGCGAAGTGACAGCGAGTGCTGGGCAGGAAGCCTGCAGTCAGTGCTGCTGCAGTGTGCTTGCTGCTGCTCAGAGCCCATTGCTCCGAGCAGCATGGGATGTGGGACATGGAATGTGGGACGTGGGATGTGGGACATCTCCACGGCCAGGCATGGGGCTGCAGGCATCGTAAACCAGGGCAGAAACGGGAGCTGGAGGCCTGCACAGAGCAATCAGGGCTGCCCTTGAGCATCTCACCCCTGCAGCCCTGCACCAGCATCCCATTTCATTGTGCTCCAGTCAGTGAGCACTAATAGGAAAACTATTGCCATGAGGAAAGCTGCTCATCATGGATATAATTTGGAAGGGCAGAGGGAAATGACCGTTCAGGGCACTTCTCCCGTGGCTCCCTGAGTTGTGCTCTCAGTGCTGCGTTGTGCAGATGCTGTTGGTGCTGTATGAGCACCAGGACTGGCTCTCTGGGCAGGGAGCTGGTTGACATTGGCATTTACAGCCCAGCCCCAGCTGCCTGCATGGTGCTGAGGAGGGGGCAGAGAGCAAAACCCCCAGCTCAGAGGGGCGGGTGTGCCGGCTCACTTGGCACTGGAGCACACACGTGGGAGGCTGCTGGCAGCAGGCGTGCAGCAGTGCTCGTGAGGTGGAGAGGGAGCAAGGATCCCTGCAAAGTGTAAAAGTGGCTTAATTTCTCACAGCGTGAAGGGAAATCATGTAACTCCTGCAAAGTGAGAGGGTTCCTGCAGAGACCCCGACACAAAGCCTCCCGGCCGCTGATCCTGGCTGTGATCCGTGGGGCTGTGCTGAGCGTGGGGGAGTGGGAGAGGTTGGTTCTCATTGAAAAGCATCCAAGGGGCTTTAGGAGGAGTGGGGCATAATGTTAAAGCCTGAATGTGACAGCGGTGCTAGCGTTATTTCTGTAGTGATCAATGTGATGAGACTTACTGATAGAGACTGAGGCATATGGAGGCATGAGCCAGCAGAACGAGCCTCATTCCAGATCAGTAAAAGCCAATCCTCTGTATGAGCTGTGCTTATTTAAGCATATATAGGGGCACTTTTTGTCTGTGTCTCCCGTGGTCATTGCAGCTGGCATGGCGTTGTGAGGGCAGAGCAGGCAGGCGAAGTGCAAGCTCCCTGCCCATGGGAACAGACTGTTTATCAAAGTCAAAAGTGGATATTTTTCTGGTTTTACATGTTTTTTTTTTCTCCTTGATGACATCAAAACTGTTCATGAAAAAAATGAGCCTGAGCCGTTTGTTTTGGTGCTGTGTCCAGTTTACCCTGGCACGCAGCAAACCCTCCTCTTTCTGGTGTGATGGCAGCCGCACAGCCCCATTCCCGGCAGCCAGAGCTGTTTTCTTGCTGGTTGAAGCAGCCTCAGCCCTTCAGGTTCCCTCCTCCTTCCTCAGGAGCTAGCAATGAACGCTTTAAGTTACTCACTGCTGATTCCTTTCTCCTTTTTAGCAGTGCTTCATCTCCCTCCTGCCTCGAGCTGTGCTCTCATTCCTAGAGTCAGACTATCAGTGCCATAAGTGCACCCTCATGGCCAGACATGGCCTCTGGGCTCCCAGCGGGATGCTTTGTAACTGTATCTCAAACTCTTATTCCTCTCTTCCAGAATCATACCCCAGCTGGAGAACCTGCCTTCCCCAGTGTCCCCCAGCAGCCTGCCGGGCTCTGAGATTTCGGAAGCCACGAGGACGTACCTGCAGGGCGTGAGCCGTTATGACCTGGATGAGCTGGATGCCTGCTGGTTAGAGCTGGTGAACATGGAGCTGAAGGAGATGGGTGAGTCCTGCAGGGCTGCCCGCTGAGCAGGCGTTATGTCTTTCAAAGTAATCGTCAGCACGTTTTGGTTGAGTGCAAGTAACTGGATTGGGAATTTGACCGCTGGCACTTTGCTGTGCATGGTCTGTTGGGCACATCTGTTGGCACGGGCTTTGAGTGTGTAGTCCTGCCAGGGGTTGGAGGGATTTTCCAGTCCTTGTGGTGTGGTTGCTGCCACACAGGTAAGAATAACAGAACAATAAAACGTTCACCTTTTGAGTGCAATGAAGACTGTAACGTGCCTGCCCATTGCTTCCAGTTGCAACAGTCTTCAAGGGTGGGACAAGCACATTGTCAAGCGCTTGAGCAGACCTGGTGCACTGCTGAAGAGGTCAGATCTGGTGTTGTGGAGCTTGTGTAACTGGCTGGTCGCAATCAGCATTGTCCTCATTAACTGGGCCTCAATTAGCAGCTTTATCTCTGTCACTACACAGCTCAGTTTTGGTTCACTGCAGCTCAGGCTGAGCCCTCAGGCAGTGCAGAGCAGTCGGTGCTCCCGGGTAAAGCCAAGTGTCCCCATACCACTCCAGTGTCCCAGTGGTGTTTCTGTGGGTCCCCCTTCCACTGAAGCTGGGTGGCTGTCAGTGGCATCTCTGGGCTCCAGGACAGGGCTCCGTATCTATTCCACTTCCCCTTGCACACATTCCTTTAGGCTCTAGGAAGGCAGCGGGCAGAGAACTGCCGTGTCCAGCTCGGTTGGGTTAAACTTGGCTCGCTTTATTTCTTCAAAGTATATGGTTACAAACACAATGCCTGAAATGGTTTTCAGATGTGGGGCTCCCTGGCTGATGGATCACTTGAAGGCTGAGCCGGGGCCGGTGCCGCAGAAGCGAGTTGGGGATGCTCCAGCAGAGCCAGATGTGTGCTGGCTGCATCCTTCCCATTTATGCAACGTGAGGCTGATGGGTACCAACCCAGAGCAGCTCCCGTGCTGCACCTAGCTCTGTGCAGGCTGTGTGCTGGGCTGGCACTGCATGTGTATGGACACACAGCACCCAGACAGGTGCACTTGGATCTGATGTCAGGATGCAGCCAGTGCATTGCCAGTGATGCTCTCTGCAGTTCTGAGCTAGCTGCATTTTGTTCCTTCAGCTCTGTCATTCATCAGGCGGTGAGCTTTCACAAGAGCAGTCCTGTGGGGGTATCCATACAGAACAGGGACTGCAGTGTCTAGTGAGCCCTCTGTAATAACAACTATGGATGGTAGTAATGAGCCCAGGGGATTGCAGCAGTGGTAATGTGAAGAGACTCACTGCCCATCAGCTGATTCCTCAGTCCATTCCTGTTGCTAAAAGAGTTCTGTAATTATCGTGTGAGCCTGAAATATGCTGGCAGCTTGGGAAAACAGTGTTTGCTGTGTGAAATCTACTGCAAATGTGGCTGCAGCCCAAAGCTGTGTGTGATTTCTCCCCATTCCCAGCCCTCCCACGTGCACATCAGGGCTGGCTCTGGCGCAGTTCTTGCAGTGCCCAGAGCACGTGAGACACGGGTCCGTCGCCCTCTGGGGCTCAGCCTCTGCTTTCTTCAGGGCAGGAGCCATCGGGTGCTCAGCCAGGTGGGAAATGGAGCTTTTGTGCCCTGCATCACCTCACCCAGAGGGCTGCAACGTGCGTAGGGTGGTCTGGAGGTGATCCGTAAATAGCGCTTTCTCCCGGAAGCCCTCAACATTAATGACATGCTGAGATTTCCAAACCAGCTTTGCTAATCTCTGAGATCATTGACATGACTTAACTGGAGAGCTGCAGCCTCTCCCCCAGTTCAGAGAAGTCAGAAGTTATCTCCCAGCCTGAAGAGATATGCAGAAATTGAAATTCCTCCTGGGTGTTTAGCTGAGCTTCTGTCATTGGGCAGTTCGTGGGCACAGTGTGTCATCCACAAAGCATTCAATGACAAAGAAGGAGCGTGATCTCTGACTGGCTCCTGAGCGGCAGTGGGGAGGAGAGCTGGAAAACACCTATTAGCTCATCCCAGTGCAGCGCTGATCGCTGAGCACAGCACATGCCTTTTCCAGTCCTTTTTAGGTCACCTCTGAGATGGAATTTTATCACTGGGATCAGATAAACCTCCAGATAGCTGCAGCTATCTGCCGCCGCTGCTCCACTCTGAGCTAGGTGGGCAGCCTTTCTGAAAAGGGAAAGTCTCTTTTCACATAAAATGGTTTTGAATACTTCTAAACCACCCCCACCAGTAACGTGTTTCAGTAGCTGGGACTGTACTTGATGAAATGCACTGTTTAAAGGACTTCTGAGTGCTAGAGGTAAAATCAATATTTAAGCGAGCCTGAATGTTTTATTTGTTGCTGCTGCAATAGGAGACAGCACAAGAAGTGGGTCTTGAGGTTGTGTGAATGAAACCCTGAACCAATTTATGCACACGCCACTGCTGGCAGCACAGGGCTGTCCTTTCCGGGTGAAACCATGCCCTGAGCCTTTGTTTTTTTCATTAAGATTTTATGCTATATACTGTGATCTCTGTTAAATACAAAGCTGTTGTAAGAGTGGGGCTAGAGAGACTTCAAAGACCTGGGCTGAAAGATCCTTTTGCAGTGATCAGCACTTCATAAAGACATGTGGAAAATCCTAAAGAAATTGCTAAAAACGTTGCCGGAATCAATTTTACTGAAAGCAGAATAGAAGTTTCTAAGTATTCCCTTGACTTAATCCATATGGTGTATGCTGCTCACATATGCCCACCACAGTTTCTATCTTGGGAGCTGGAGGTGTTCCTGTTATTTTATGGCAGGAACATGCAAAGGTCACATTTATTGCTTTTGAAGCTCCAGGGGGAATTCATCACTGCATACTTGAGATATGTCTGTGTACTAATTAGATCATACCTCCCTCAGTGGAGGTGAAGTTGGTCAAGTAGATGTGCAATAAACCTGGGTCGGCAGAGGAGCCGTGGGGAAGACAAGCTCGCTTGAGCAGAGACTGCTGCTAAATGTACTACAGGAGAGCAGGGATGCCCTGCCCAGGGTTGTCCCATCCCATCAGGATGTGGGACCCATTTTCCCCGAGGCGTTGTGTTGGATCCCCAGGGTAGGACTGCAGGTTGGACATCTCCAATAACACCCCAGCACAGCTGTGCCCAGCTGGTGCCACCCGCCTGCAGGTGCCCGTCGCCGTGCTCCATGCACAGCCACTCCAATATCTGTCATGTAAAGCTGTTCCGGTATTTTTTAAGATTTGGGACACAATTCCCTCCCATGCTGTGGCTGTAGAGAAGTAACCCAATGCCATACTGGTGCAGCCAGACTGCGCTGGGTATACTGCAGTGGGACTACTGCCATGATGGGGCCACTGTGATGGGACTGCTCTAATGGGACTGCTGTGATGGGGATGCTGTGATGGGGCCTCTGAAGCATCAAGGGACTGCCTGTCCCCGGGAGGCATTTCCCAAGCCCATCACACAGAAGGATGTGCACAGCCCTGTCCCTTTTGTAGTGGGTTCCGTTTCCTTTACTCAGCAGCCCAGCTTTCCCCTTTCAAGTGTCTCCCCACATCCCACAAACAGGAGGGGCAGCTGATGTACAAAGGCTTCACCGAGCCCTCCACCACTCGTGTTGCCTTCTCGTTCCTCAGCCCAATCAGTTTCTATGTCAAGCCGTTGTTCTGCTATTTCCATAAATTCCTTGCAGTAATTGCAGCAGTTCCCAGCAATCCTCGGCGTGCTGCTGCTGGGTGGAGTGAAGAGGCTTTAATCAGAGTGCTCCAGGACAGCTCTGTCAGTTCGCAGCATTAGAGGAGAGAGACAGCAGATTATGAAGTGGCTTCTAAAACATTTTGTCATCGTCTTAAATTTGAGCAATAATTGATGTCGGTGGGTGGCATAAAGGGTGATAATTGGTTCCTGTAAATCTCTTAAGTGCATTAGCAGGCTGTGTTTGTAACAAAATATCTCCAAGTTTTGCTGCCTGTGCTCAGCTCACGCAGGCTGCGCGGTGCCGTGCGCTTCGGCGGTCCCACTCCACGTTTTGGGTCTGTTTGTAAATAAGATCGATACGAGGTGAATGTGAAACGGACCCATCTTCCAAAGGCAGTGTGGGCTGAGGGAGGCTGTTGGGCTGCAGATGTGTGGGGCAGGAAGGCGCAGCGAGGCTGCAGATGGTTCACCAGCAGCAGCTGCAGGGCTGGGGAGCACCGAGGAGTGCACATTGGGTTGTGCATCACTGCCTGACCTTGTGGGGTTCCCTGGGACACAGCCCTGGGGCTGAGCAGGAGCTGCATCCTTTTACCCCTGCTGTTTCAAAGGCATCATCTCACAAGTGCTTTTTTTGTCTTGTTTCTTGAAAACGGAACAGTAGTTTTGTTTACTCAGTTTTTGTGCTGAAAAAGAGACTCCGAGGTTTATGGCTTGTGGATCGACTAATGGCCCAGCCTGCAGCCCTGATGAGTCTTTGTTCGTGAGCTGTTTCATCTCCAGGTACACTACACAGGCTAAAAGGATTTATTGTTTCGGCAAATTGATTTCAGCGGAGTGCAGTTTAGTCAGAAATAGGTCTCTGTTCTGTGAGAGGTGGCTCTCCAGCTATTTTTCCTCCCTGCGCAGTGAATAGGCTCAAACCAGGATAAGGAGTAACTGAGAATTCATTTAGCAGAATATTGCTCCTTCATGCCACATAAATTATGGTGTTGCAGAAATAATGATAGCGGAGGCTGGGAGCGTGCAAAGGAAGTGTTGGGATGCTCAGGGTGGCTGCCCACGAACACCTGGCTCTGGGGCAGGGATGGGGGAGGCTTTGTCCTATGGGAATCCCGTGGTGGCTGCATTGGTACTGGTGTTCCCTGCGGGTGTGGGAGCTCTCCTGGGGCTGATGTTGAGTCCCCAGAAACGTGGGAGGCAGCGGGAGCCAGAAGGGAGCATCGCTTTCTAGGGAAAAAGATAGGAAAGCCTCATTTCTGAGTATATGGGATAATGAGCAAATTCTCATTTCAGTGCCTGATGCCCTATAGAGCCTCAGAGCCACATCTCTATATGAAGGACCTTCCAGGAGCTTCATCTCCTGCTGTTAACCCACCTGAGCTTCATCTTGTGCTGCCACCTGAACTGGGAGCATTTCAGTGGGGTGTTCTGTCCCTCTGAGCCACTCATGGCTGGTAGCGAGGGGAGCCAGGAAGACCTGCAGGTTTGGTGAGGTTCACAGCCACATCCAAAAATGATTGTTGATTCTATGAAATATGACCACAGTGACGAGCATGAGGTTGCTGCGAGTCCACAGACTTGGTTACAGCTCAAGCCATGGTTGTGAGCTGAGGTTTATTCCTTGCACTTGTTCACCTGGAGTCACCCAGTGTATATCCGAGTGGATCCGAGTCTGGTTCTTGGCACTTCATGCCCTGGAGCAGGTAACAGTGATATTGCATACTGCACAGGGAGTGTTTTGGTCGAGTGTTTTTTGGTTTTGCTTTTTGATGGGCCATGATCAATACAGATAGTGTTTTCTCAGCCAAAAAAATGACAATTCTATGAATGGAGTTTAATAGCGGTGGCTTTATATGATGCAGAAGGAGATAAATGGAGCGCAAATGGAAAAGGAACTTCACCCTCAGGCCCCATTGTTTAGTGTTTCATAAGCGATTAATCGCTTCATCCCCATCAAGTGCAATTGTCAATTCAATAAGCTCTGAGGTATTCTGAATGGCGCTTGGCAAACGGGTTCCTAATGTAATTACATCTAAACGGAGTGTGAGAGCGCATGTGTGCAGGAGGGAGGGAGAGATCTATATTTTTTGGCGTGACGATGTAACGAATACGTTGCTGTAAGCCGATGAGAAAAGCCCTTCTGTTGCAGGTGATGATTTCTCGTGGCACTGGGATGCAGCCTTTCCACTCAGTGTGGAATGGGAGCTGAGCAGGGGTATGGCAGACACCAACCTCCTTCTCTTGTTTTCTACTGATGCTTGAAATATGGGAAGGAGTGGGATTTAGAATAGTAAATGTGATATGTATGTGTGGTACAGGCTGCCCAGGGTGGGTGTCCGATACCTGGATGTGCCCAAGGCAATGGGTGGGGTCCTGGGCAGCCTGAGCTGGTGGGGGGCAGCCAGCCCATGGCAGGGTCCCTGGATTGTCTTTCAGGTCCCTTCCAAACTATCTTGTGATTCTATGGAAATGACAGCTTGTGTTTCTTCCTACAGCAAGGGCATTGGGGTGGTGTGTTTATGAGGGCCACTGTTGAGGGAAAAAATGTGCTGGGCTGGGGCTCCTCAGGCCCCACGAAGCCCATTGGCGGGGCTCACGGCTCCCAGAACAGGCCCAACCGGCTGTGTGTTGCAGCAGGGCTGCTGAGCACTTGGCAGGGAGTGATGGGGAGCAGCGCTGTCTGCGGCAATGGGATCCCTGCCTCCACACAGATGTGTGCAGTGCCAGGCTGGGTGTTTGCAGAGACTTGTCAAGCCAGGGGAAACCGTGCCAGGGCGAAACATTGGGGAAGATCTTGAAAAGGCAGACAGTGGTGCGTTTGCTTGCTGGTCTTGCCTGTGGGTCTCCTTTGCCCCTTGACTCATTTTTTGGCAGATTGGTGGGGGAAAGGAGCAGCTCAGCAGCCTTGTCCCGCTGCAGAGCTTGTCCCAGCACATGAACTGCACCCTGCAGCCCAGCAGAAGCCCAGCGAGTATTTCCTTGAACTCTCAATAAATAACCACACATCAGTACTTCCTCAATCCCTTCTCTCCTCTGTTTATAAAGGAGATATTGTCTCCTGCTGCTCTATAGCAAGAAAGGTCCACGTGTCCACCACTGGTTTCCATTAAAGGTACTGGTATGGTGGGGATAACAGGCAGCACAACCATTCTGAGCTCCCACCCCAGGTCTGATCCTGTGCCCCTGGACCCAGCCAGTTAAAAACACTTGTTTGTTCTCAATTCCAACCTTTGGCTTCCGTTTTACAGTTCCATTTAATTGGCCTTAAAAGGGTCAATTTTCACAGTCTTAGCAATTAAAGCATTGACTTTGTGTTGCCAAAGCTTGTCTGAGCCCTCACTGCAGAAAGCATCTTCGCAGAACTTGTCTCCTTGAACGTTTAAGCTGTCAGACCTAATTATCCGCATTGGTTCAGCTGAATGGATTTCTCTCCTCTCAGCCAGCAGCAATATTTTGTTACTGTCTGTGAAACACGAACTGTATCCCGAGTTAGAAGCAGCCGTTTTCTGAATCGCAGATCTTCCCACCGCGGTGGATTTGAAGTTTTGATTTGAGCTGAAGTCTCAAGTGTCCCCCGCCTTGCATGACGCTGCGGGCGCTCACAGGGTGCCGTGTCCCCATCTCTGCTTTGTGCCTTGCAGAAAAGCCCGAGCTGGATGAGATCACCTTGGAGAGAGTACTGGAGGAGCTGGAGACGATGTGCTACGAGAACATGAACATTGCCATTGAAACAGAGGAGGGTCTGGGCATCGAGTACGACGAGGACGTGGTGTGTGACGTCTGCCGCTCGCCAGAGGGGGAGGATGGCAACGAGATGGTGTTCTGTGACAAGTGCAACGTCTGCGTGCACCAGGTGAGCAGCAGCCCGAGAGCCACTTCCCTGAGCTCCTGCTCCTCTTTCCTTCAACCCTGTGACCTTTTATTCCTCCTCTTCCATGAATGTGCTCATTGCTCCTTGTCCTCGCCAAGCTGTGGGATCCTTAGCACCTAGGGACAAGCAGCATGGCTGCTGGCTTCCCTTCAGTCAGCACGTTTTGTCGGGCCATTAGTACCTTCCAGCTCCACCAGCTTTGTCACACATCACAGAGCTTCTCTCCCAGCTTCCCTACTCTATGAGTGTATGATTTCTTTTTATTTCACTGCCTGGAGGAAAGCATTTTATTTTCAGAATTGAGTGTAAAGGCTTCAAGCCTTTGCTGGCGGGAAGAAGGAAGAGCAGCAGTATCTGTGGGCTCCTGTGCATACATGCTGGGAGCAGGGAAGTGCTCGGCTGTGTGCTGCTGCTGAGCATCCATCCCTGCTGTGGGGGCTCCAGGGACACTTTGCTGGGTGGGCTTCAATGGGAAGTGCAGGAGTGGGGCCCTGGGATGTCAGCATCAGCCCCAGGGCCTGGAGAGTCCAAAGCAGAGCCCCTTTTCAGTCTCCCTTCTGAGAAGGGTGTTTTGTTGGCTTTTTTTTCCTTCTCCATTTTCTCATCTTTTGGGCAGCTTTTCCATCAGCATTTCCTGGAGGTGGGAGAGTGCTGGAGATATGTATAGTTGAGAGAGGTGGGTGTTTTGAATGGTTTCCATCAGTGAATCAGATTCCACAAAATACCAGGATGATTTGGGGATGGTTTGGGGTTGGTTTCTTTTTTTTTCTTTTTTTTTGATGTTTCTTTTTCAGTGAACCCAAGTAGAAATTTCTGGCCATGGGCTGACGTGTACCCATTGTGCAGCAGTGTGGGGGCCAGGCTCCATCAGGACAGACAGACAGACCCGGCAGCAGCCTCAGTGCTGAGAGCGGCATGATGCTGCAGAAGGAGATGCTGTGGGTTGGATTTAAAGGCTGTTGAAAGAAATGGCTGATTTTATCTTATTTTTGGGGCTCATACTTGGATCTGAACCCCAGCACCCACTTGGAAGCTTAAGTCTCTGTGAACCATGTAGACCTGCAGCAATCCTACTACCTCCTTTAATACTTTGTTTTCCCAATACTGTGTTCAAAAAGTGACTTCTTCTCCATGGAAGTTACTACTGTCAGAGTCCATTTATGGTTTGGGGCAACTTTTTGTGCTACAAAGTCTCTCTCTGGCCATGAGGGCTGAGCATCCCCTTTTCCCATGCTAATGTACCATACTCATGTAATTACCTGTTATTAATCATCTCTCCTAACATAATGGCACAAGGACGAGCTTCTCCACTGCTCTGAGAAATCCTCAGTGCTGTGAGACTTCCTACAGCCTCATGTCAATGGCCAGGGCAGTTGTCTGCTACTCTTTAAAACTCCTTAAGTACAAGTTATAGGGACCTGCTGGTTAAAGACTGTCCAGTTTTAGTGGTATGTAACTTACAATCATAGGTTACTGCTGAAGTGGAAAGTATTTTATCATTATCATTGTGTGATACAGCTTATCATTTGGCTCTTCCCCAAGTACGGAAGAGGAATATTTATTGAGCCCTTTGGCTTGTCTGTGCCGTGTGTTATCGCAGCAGGTCTGCTGGCTCTGCAGGCAGCAGACTCCTTTTGTTCTCTTCTGCTTCCCACTGTCTTGGCCACAGATATGTCCTCGTGTCCTTTGGGTTTATCACTCTTCCTGACTGGGGCTCCTCCCTTCTGATTTATATTCATTACTGTCAGTTTCCCCTTTTTACTTTTACGCAGTTATTTTCACTTCCCCCTTTGGTCTGTGATGGGTGTTTAACCAGTGTGGCCATCTTTCCCAATTGTAGGGTTGTGGCTTCACAGCCCTCATCTACCCTCGAGGTAGATTCACTGCCCCATGCCTCATGGGATGGGTCAGCTCAAGGTGTGTCTGCGCTCCCCTCGTGCTGGTTTTACATTCTCATTGCCCATCCTTTGCACACAGAGAGCTGCTGATGCAAACCCCGTGTCTCTGGGTCACTGGACCAGGTCACACCCAAGCTGGCAGAACTGCGAGCCACTGTGATTTTGGAGTTGTTCAGAAGTGCATGTGTAATAAGTGGGCAGGTGTCCGTATTGCGGAGCTGCTCTCACTGCTTTTGCTCCCGTTTGCAGGATATAAAGCACATTTGTACACTCAGCTTTTAATTAAAATCCAGGACATATTTATACAGCATGAGTATCCATGTGAAAATAAAGAACGTGACAAGGAAGGAAGAACTTAAACTGGCTGATTTGATTGCAGCTTTGTGTCTGCTGTTCTTTACCAGGACACCCAGATGCTGTGGCGATAAGCGTGCCACGCTGCGGGAGGATGCTCACTGCAGGATGGCCAGGTTAACCAACCTTCCTCCTGTCTCACAGGCATGCTATGGCATCCTGAAGGTCCCCATCGGCAGCTGGCTGTGCCGGACCTGCGCCCTCGGCGTCCAGCCCAAGTGTTTGCTGTGCCCGAAGAGAGGGGGAGCACTGAAGCCCACTCGGAGCGGGACGAAATGGGTCCACGTTAGCTGTGCCTTATGGATACCTGAAGTAAGTAAGATGCTTTCCAGCCTTCTCTTGAAATATGGCACAGACATGATTTCCAGGTGTAGCGAAAATGCAAAGTCACAGCTTGAAGTAGTGATGGAGCACCTGCTGGGAAGGCAGGGCCAACCCAAGGGAGCTCAGGTGT
>JAOWBP010052212.1:0-10552 GCA_028571105.1 Tragopan temminckii
TCATCATCGTCATCAGTAGCACTATCGCTATCCACATTGCAGCTAATATTCTCATGTTCATTGTCAAAGTCTTCTTCAACTTCATAAATTCTATCAATCGCTGACCTTGTATTAAATAAATCAACCAAACGTTGATAGCTGGCCAATTCGTTTTGTTCTTGTTCTTCTCTTGTATTATCATTGTTATTATTAACATTTTCTGTTGATTCGTTATTATTGTTGTTATTGTTGTTGGACATTTGGAATATAAATGGCGGTCGATTCCGTAGTTGACTACTACCACAAATATATGATGATTGTTGATGATAACGATGTCCGGTAATTCTATTGTAGAAATAGAATCCACCAACAAATGGCATGACAACCACACCGGCTACCAGAATCATTGCACCAAAACACAAACAAGCGGTGGATAAAAATGGCAAAACCATTAATTTTCCGCCCAACACCGCACCTCTAACTAACTTCCTTTGAACAGGATTTTTTGGCTTATAACGATATTTGCATCCAAGCACAGATAATCGTGAATAATGATCACCGAAGAAACGAAGATGTAACATCCTATCACCACACAAATAACAAAAATCTGTCTTGCAACGTGTGCAATGCATGTGTTCGCAACCGCTGCTTCGTTGTATGTAAATCTAGGCAAACAAACCAATAGAAAATTTGTTACAATCAATCATAAATATTCAAACTAAACAATACCTTGCATTTAGGACATTTTTTAGCATTCACATATCCAGATGATGAGTCTGAATGTTTGGCCCATGATTTCAGTAATCGATCACCTTTGACATAATCTTTACAAGAAAGTCCTGTGAAAACAATTATAACATGGCTATTATCAAAAAATTTTTTTTGATGATATTTTGATGCATTACCTTCATGCCAAGGACTGTGACATCTAAAACACCAATCATATTGGCATGCTTCACATTTCACTCTAAAATTGCAGGTCAACATGATTAATAATTTGATATTTCAAAGTGAATGTCAAATAAAGAGTGACTCACTTGAACGATTTTGATTGTTTGACCAATGATTGTCTGAATCCAAACATGAACAAATGTTTCATCATCATTTTTTTGTTGGCTCGTTTCATTTTGGTTTGTTGTTTGTAAGACAACGTGTATAACTTGTTGCAACGAGGACAAGGTTTGATACGGTCCGATTCAGGAGATTGCATTAGCAGCATTCGACCATAAAGTGCTTTATCGTCTGGCATTAATCGTGCCAACACTTCAGCACGATAGACTAGGACTTTACAATCACCACCGATGCATTCAATACTCAGGTTGCCCATTTTAATTTGACTGGTGTAATATTGGGTCAGACAATCCAGACAACAACCAGACGAACAACACAAACGAACCAATAGCCATTTTGGTTCCCAACAAATTGTACATTCTCCAAAATCCCATTTATTATTAACAAGTTCCATCAATGAGTTGCACTGCATTCTTATTTTTTCCAGAAGTTGTCGTTTTTCTTTTAAGGTAATTTGTATTGGTCGATGCCGCGATGATTCTTGATTTAAAACACGTTGGTCATATAATGAAGAATTTGAGCTAGCAGAAGAATCAGATGGAGATATGGATGAATCAATAAAGATTAAGTGCTCCAATTGACGGAAAGGGTTTTGTCGTTCGTAATGTGGAATGCGGTCTTCGTCAATTGTGTTGAATTCGATATCGATCACTTTCTTAGCTCGCTTCAAATGGACTTTTAAGTCAAGATCTAAAGAAACAAATAAATAATGTTTTAGCTTATATTCATTTCATAAATCTATCAATTTATGTAAGGTGAAAGTCAATCGGAAAAAAGAGAAATTTTGAAAAACAAGTTTGATAGAGAAAGAGAGAAAGCACAGCAAGCAAGCAAAATTTCAAACATTGATAAAAAGCAAACTATACTCGTACATTGATTCTATCAATAAACCAATCAATCATTTGGCTAAGTTCCATTTTTTTGTCATCACTTAATTAAAAAAATCATTACCAAGATGAAAAGCAAATAATGAACTACAAGTAATAATTATAAATTCATTATTAGTCATTATAATTCGCTCTAAAACCAAATTGTCGTAATAATAAAACCAAAGCAAACAACAATAGCAATTGTCTTAAAGGGCTCTGAACTTTGTGAATAACTAACTGAATTAGTGAATGCAAACATCAACTGAATCATCATCAACATCATCTCTTAACTTTGAAAAGGTCAAGGGTAAAAAACCTGCAAGGTAAGATACCCTTACATAACAAGAATTATTATTTAATAAAACTTGAACTTGTTTTTCAAGTTTTTTCTCCTAAACGATAGACCATCAATGGACATTGACCAAATCTTGATCTTGAATGAAGTTTGATCCTTGTTTATTATAAACTTCCTATTGAATTTATTATTTCGGTTATTTTTTCTTAAAAAAAATAAAATTTTTTTGATGAAGATAAAAAACCTTCAATGAACATTCAAAACAATGTTCGTTGTTAGTCAATTAAACATTTCCGTGTAAAAAATATTAATTATCACACATTTTCAGACTAACAAGAAATGGATTTCTCTTTTTCTTTTTTCTCTCTTCTGACAGTCGTCTGTAGATAGATGGTCGATAACAAAAAATGCCGTGACGCTTTTCCGGGAGAACAAAAATCACAGTTTGTTGGTTAGCAAGTTAAATAACTTGTTCAGGCTTAATTATAATTAATTTTTTGTATAAAAATACAACAAAATACATGTTTCATGACGAAAATAATTTGGTATATAAGCATAAAAAAAGCTAGCAACCAAAAATATTTTACTTTGAAATAATTGAAATCGAAAGTAAAAAAAGAAACATTCCGATGGGCAAAATGATGGAAAACAAATAACAACAACAAAAAACAAGAATGTCACCTACCGGCCAAACGAAGACATAACAGTTGATTAATTAAGTGTTCCTGGTGTAATGATGCACCAAATAAAGCCAAATATATTGCTAATTGATATAGTTCATCGACTAAGTATGGCGATGATAAGTTTATGTTGTCCTCGTTGTTTTGGTGATGGCGGTGGATTGTGGTGGTATGATCGGTGATTATTGCCATTGGGCTGTCATGAGGATGATTTTGCTTGAGCCATTGCCTGAAATGATATAGCGCCTGTTCAAATAACATTGCTCGTAAACAAAATACAATCGATGATTTATTGACTTTTTCATGATTAGGGATCTGTTGATTTTGGTTTGATGAAGATGATGATGATGACGACGGTGGTGGCTGTTGATGGTGGTCTAATATAAATATCAACAACTTTTCAAGAATTGGTAATTGAGGTTGCGTAGCAAAAAATGCAGCTAAAATGTTGTTTACATCTCGATTTTGTAAATCATACATCGACAACAATTTCTCTCTAAGTGTTCGTCTACAAGTTTCAATGAATTGAAATAGTCTATATAAATTGTATTCAGGATAGAGCCATTGAATCATTTTGATTATTTCATCAGTGCTCACTGGTATCTCAATATCGTTTGTATCAGCATAGAACAAATTGGTTTTGATAGTGTTCACGAAATTATAGTAAAACACAGTGTCCACATGTTGAAAATCATATTTTGATAATTTTGCCAATTGAGGAGTTAATGAAGAAATAATTTCTGGTTCCTGTATCATCAATGTTTGACAGAAGAGATCCAGCCGGCGACGAACTTGACATCTGTCCAATTCGTTATTATCATTGCTGGATTGTATCAATTGTTGTAGAAGGCATATGTATTGATTCACACAAGAGGAAGTTATGAATTTTTCATTTAATTGATTTTGTTGATTTTCTTTGATCAAAAAATCAATCATATCCCAATCGGTTCCAGTTAACAATAAATATATTTTGTTAAATGCTTTTTCAAATGTTTTATCAAACATTTGTTTGGTTTCAGTGGCACTGAACATTTTGGACAGGTAAATTTTTGATAGGACATTATCAGCTTGGGATACTTGGTCGTCTTCCTCTTCATCATCATCATTGTTGTCATGGTTATAATTAAACAATACAAACGAATCAGATTGAATTATTGAACAGGTATCACAAGTACTGGAAGAATCAGATGTAGTTGATATTGTTGGCGATAGTGAAGACATCGTATTCGATGATAATCAAAAAAAACGATCACGATTCAAAATTTGGAAAAATAATTTTTCATTGACGTTTACTGAAATGGCACCAGTTGTAATTTGATTTCAATTTCTAATCAACACAAATATAAATATTAATAATAATAATTTTGAGTTAAAAAAGGGTAATAAAAAATATTTTTAAAAAGAACATTGTGATCCAAATTGCATTGTGTGATGGCAAATGATTGCCACATACAAAAATGTAGAGTTATGAGTTAGAGATTGCAATTTAAAAATGAGGAATCACGATGGAAACTAATTGTTTTTATGGTTTTATTAGCTGATAAAAAATGCTGGCAACACAATCAAAAGACGCACAATTTCATATCTAAAATCCGGCATTGGAAAAACATAATTTTCCTTTTTGGTGATGATTATAATACAAATTTGAATGGCAAACAACAAAATATTTGGTGATTTGACCTAAAAATTTTGTTGCTTGGAAAATCAATCAATTGATTTGATTGCCAATCAATCAATCAATATTCGAGGTGCTATATTTGGTTGTAGTTGTACATCGATTGACGTGTGTCGATTACAAAATTCCTAAATTTGGCCAAATAAAAAACTTAATCAAAAGGAATTTTTTAAAATAAAACTACTAAATAATAATCTGGTTTTAAGGGAATTTTTCTTTCATTATGACACAAGCTTAATGAAAATGATAAAAATAAAATAAACCCCTCACTAAATATTTGCTTTTGATAGTTGTTGTTGCAAACATTTGCTGTCATTTGAATTACAAATATTTTTATATCTATGATTGAATGACAGTTTTCAGATACCTGATACTTCAGTGCAAACAACATTTCATTTTTTTACCTGGAATTGTAATTCAATTTCAATTTAGGTAGAGGCGATCAAAATTAGTGAGAAATATTGAGAAAACATTACCTGCAATCATTAATCAAATTTTTAAAAATTAATTAATTAATATTAATAAAAAAAATGATAAGAATTGAGCTTTAGCAGAAAAAAATCAAGTTTTTTAAAGAAAAATCCTTTAAATCCAATTTTGGTAAAAGAATTTCACAAAGTGAATTATGATTCATACGAGGAAATGTTCATTTTCGCACACACAAGCCACACACACACACCTACACAATTAACTATTTTTTCCTAAAATGAAAATTCTCCTGAAAATCATTTAAAAAAACCAACCATGCAAGAGATTTTTTTCTTGATAAAATTATTCGCAAAAGAATCAAACTGACCAAATTGATAAATTTATATTTACAATTTTTGGTGAGAATAACAAACAAATAACAATCAGGTATTCAGCTTTCACAAATCAACATGTTTTTTTTACTTTTTTCATTTGCCATTGCAATGTCGCTTTCGAGAGAAAAAATAAACAAGAATTGATGAAGCCAGCAGCTGATGTTGTTGATGGTAAAGTTTTTTTTGATGTGTCATGTGAATTTAGTTGCTGTTGCAGCAGCAGCTGAAGAAACACTAGCATCATCTCAAATAATAAATTGCCGCATCCATTGATGCAGATGTTTGTTGTTGTTGTTTGGTTGGTTGGTTTGAAATTATGCTGAAGCAAAATAACAACAACGACCAACCAAAAAAAATATCAACTCGCGACCAACAAACTCAAAGGCATGCACACAAAGAGAAATTGTAGAATTTTCAAGCCAAACTAAAATGGCTTTTCACCGACCCAGAATAAACACGCATACCATAATAATCCTAAAATGATTCTGCCACTGCCATTTCGGTGTGGAATCCATAAACACCAATTGTAGTGGTGGCGGCAAAACACTGCTAAACATTGAATTCTATATATTCCATCTAAACCAACAAGCATGACACAAAAGTGTTTCAGAACAACGAACGAACGAAAAAATTTCGATCAAACACGCATTATCACTGAGAATTGCTATATTGAATTGAAATATCAAAGCTATAAAACAACAATTTTTTGAACAATTAACTAAAAAAGAGTTTTCAAATAACAATAACAAAATAACACTGCCGGCGACATTTTATCATTGAAAATGTTTCATCGAAAAACAACAACAAACTCGATTCACAGTCTAACTAGATTCATTGACAATAAACGATTTAATCACATTTGCAGGGTTGGTGTGTTAACTTTGTGAACAGGTTCTTTTAACAATCAATCATCAAGGTTTTCTCGTTCTACAAACATTCAGACAACAACAAAAACAAACATACAAACACAAGAATTTTATGATGATTCTGGTCATTCATTAATCATTTCACAAACGAAAATATTATCAAACTTTTTTGTAGAATATAGGTTCAAATTATTCACAAGAAAATAATAATAAAATTCATATGTTAAATAATTATTTTTGATGCAAAATTTTGGTTAGAACACGACTTTTTTAAATAGAAGAATATTTTGATGCCAGGTGCCAATAAAACAAAATTATTGTTGTTATTTTTAGAATTATTTTTTGGTTGATTGTTATTTTTTTGTGTTTGGTTGCTGTTTTTTATTTTCAATCAGCAATCTCGTGTTGTTTACCAACAAATAAACGTTTGTTTCAATCAACACAAACAAAAAATTTAGGCGCGAGATATAATAACTTGTCTGTTCCACTTCACTCCATGGCCAAATAGTTTGCTGTGTGTTGGGATACCATTGGATGACTGATTTCATTTTGTGGATTAAATTCACATATGCAATCAGACAGGCATTTCTCTCTCTCACTTTCTCTCACACTCACTTTCACTAGTGTGTTTTTACATTCACTTTCTCTTTTCCTATTATTAGTTTGTTTTTTGAATTATGATTGCTTGATTGTATTTTTTGGTGACGATGGTGTTGGCGTCGATGATCATTGACGTACTGCTGCTGGTGGTCGCGGTGGTGGTGGTGGAAGTATTCAAATGCCACAAATAACCATTTGTGACCTTCGAAACATTCACGCACCCATCCAAAACAACAAACAACAATGATCATTTATGATGAGAACTTTTCATTAACAAAAGGGTAGGGAAAGCCATATGAAAGCAAGCCCAAAATTATCATTTTCCTCCCCATTTTTCTCATAAGAATTTCAAATTTGAAAACAAAATATCAATTAACGCCATCTAACGAACTCAAAAATATTTGATTTTTTAAACGAAGAAACAATAATTGAATGACATAATAATAGTAATATTTACCGGAAGTAAATTTGATGTAAAACACATTACAAACACACGGACAAAATGCAATATAACAAAAAACTTGTTATCGAACAAAACAAAAATCCATTATAAATGAATGATTTTGATTTTCAAGTTGGATTCTTTGGTTATCAAATTTGATTGTGTTTTCTTTCTCTGGAAAATTTTATCTTTTCAAATCATGAAAACATTCGAAAACTTGAATCATGACAGAAGGAGAAAGCAGAAAGAAACTTGATGAATTGAAGAAAGAGAGAAAAAACAAACAAGTTCAATGATGCCTTGGCAGATGATTCGTCGTTGTCCAGGTATATGTTGCTTTACGTACAAGTGTGTGTGTTTTCGAGAACACGAGCACGCTCAACAGTTTGTCCGAACAAGCTGATAGTCTAACAGTCTGTCAGTTAGTTAGTCAGCCTGGCATATTCACTGTTTTTTCCGATTTCGGAAGACTTGTACTTCCTTTTTTCAACATTGCCTAAAACTAATGTTTTTCTCTTTCTCTCACTTTTGTTCTGAAACTGGCTCGACTAAGATGATGATTATTACGTTATTTTTTCTATTATATTTTATATAATAACCACTAACATTATTCATTAAAGATTCATTTTATTTTATTACGCACATACACAAAGACTTGGCTGATGTGGATGAGCTCTTATGGATGGACATTGTCCACTGGACATTGAATGGATGCGGCTGGCACGGTATTTACTTACTTTCTCTCTCTCCATCCATTTCTCACAATCCTTAAAGAAATGCTTCCTTCTTCAAATTGAATCAATTTTGATATAGTTTTCGTTTCGTTTTATTTTGAATATTTTTTGTTGTTTTCCATTTAAAAGAGAAAAGATAGCGCGCTACAAGCCCTCTTTCAAAAATTTTATCGTCTTGTTTTTGGAGAAAGCATTTCAGCTAATCTATCTCAGAAAAAAAACAGTTTTGGTGTGTACGGAAATTAAATAGAAAAAAACAAGAAAAAAAATGTAAAATCATAAAAAAGTGAAAGTGTTGTATAGTGGTCGTGCTACTGGTCGTTCTAGAGGATGAGGTGGATGTCCTTGATGATTTTTTTTGTAGCTGATAAAATCCAATCAGTGTTTGAAAGCAACTCATCTTAAAAACTGGAGTCGTTTCCATGTACAACATCCGGAATATAAGCATTGCTTTTATGATAATTAATTTAATAAATTAATTAGAAACAAATTGTAAAAAAACATGTTTTCAAGAAATATTTAAGTGATTATGGAAAAATACCACGACTTGTGTAAAAAAAAGTGTTAACAACACATTTTTAGCAACGATAGGGTTAAAATCGACATAAATATGCCATTCTCATCAAAACAGCCGACTGAACAAAACGTTTTGAATGAAATTTGTACAGAGTTTGAACAATTTGGAAAATATTTTTCATAAAAAATTATTTCATTTCACCAACACTAGATGGCGATAATGTTTTCATTAATTGAACTAAAAAAATTTAATTTTGAAATTCCAATCAATTTTTTTTAATGAAAAGCTGGACAATTGTCCGGTGGGACAAAACCGTTTTAAAAGAGCTTAACTTTCTTAACAAATTGAAAACAATTAAGTTTTTTAACAACAACAACAAAAAATGATGATTTAAATTCAATAAACTATTAAGAAATAATGAAATATTGTTCATTATTTTTTCTATGAAATAATTGGACAACCTACTGGCAATTTTGGAAATGTTTTCGGGAAAATAATAAAAAACAGACACAAAGAGACAAAAAAATCAGTTAACAATAAACAAATCCTCATTTATTAAATAAACTAGATTTTTGAAAAAAAAGAAGAAAACTTTTGTTAAAAAATAAGAAATTTTCAAAACGTAAATAATTGGGCCAATTAACAATTATTTTTTACTAACAAACAAACACAATTTTGATCGATTGATTTGGACATAAATGATTTCTATTTTTCTTATTTATTTTTTGTATTCACTTACTGATTAGAGATGAATGAAAATATGTTTGTTCCATTAACCAGCACTATTTCATCATTTCTATATCAAAAACATACAAATCTCATCATTAGACTATTATTATCAACACACAAATAAACAAATACAATATTTGAAGAATGGATGCGTTTTTGCTGAACAGAGAAACCAGGAAGAAGAAGAAGAAGAATTGTGGACCGATTCCTGTAAGAACAAAGATAATAATCGATGATATTGATTTTGAAGATTCTGGTGCATCATTTTAACAATAAACAAACGCCGTCATTGTGGTGGGTACACAAGCAAAATGCAAGCAAAAAATGCGGCCACCATGCGCCACCACAATCCATCAATTGAACAGACTGGTATTTGTTGTTGTTGATCGATACAATCGATTGATCGATTTTTGTTTGTTTGTTTGTAAGAGACATTATTAACAAATAAAACAATAGTATGAGAGGTGAGAGATGATCTGTTTTTGGTAACCACTTACCAATTCATCGACATTATGATGATGATCATCATTATTGTTGTATTATCTACAAATGTACTCTATGCCTTCAAAAAAAGGTTCTTGAACTTTAACCATTTTTTTATAAATTTTTAAGACATTTTAAGCATTTGAGTTTTAAAGTATTTATTTTATTTTACAAGAGAAGACACCACCAAAGAATTTTCCAAAAAAAACAAATTTTAAATAATTGAAAATTAATTATTATTGAAATATTTTTTCCCAATTTTTTTCTCTGTTTGTTTCATCATAATTTGTTTTTTTTATAAGATTGGTTTTTCTTGTGTGTAGGTATGTGGATGTGGGTGTGATTTCTTCTTCTTCTTCTTTGTCAAAATATAGTTTCATGAATTGATGGGCGTGTCTTGTTATCATCATTAATGTGTGTAGGTGTGTCGTGGTGAGAGTAGGTGTGGGCAGGTGTTAATGGGTGGAGTTTGTGATTAGATTTGATGAATAAAACAACAACAACAACAACGAAAAAGCGACAGAAAGCAAAAAAGATGAGTGCTAAAATGAATTTATGTCAAAAATGTTTTTGATGATAAATTTGTTTTTTATAATTAATTTTAATTTATTTTACAATTTAACAATAATTTTTTTTTTGTTTTCGAGGTTATAAAATGAAAATTAATTAAAATTCTTGTGGTTTTAAAATTGTTTTTTTTTCTGAAAAATTTTGTTGTTTCTGGATATTAGTTGCCAGCGGGTGTTGTTTTGCAGCAGCTGTAAATTTATCGTATTTTTGTATTGTGTTGATGGTAGGTGTGTCTATAT
>JAOWBP010052212.1:12117-39475 GCA_028571105.1 Tragopan temminckii
ATTTGGTCTAAAATGGATGGGCACGTATTTTTGTGTTTGTTCAAATGTTATTTTGGTTGGTTGTCGGTCAAATGGATGCACGTTTGCTAGAATCATCATCGTGATCATCAACACATACTGGTACAACATCATCATCATCGTCGTCATCGTCTGGATCGAAATTCATATTTTCCATCATGATTTGAGCATTATATGATCGATGTGGTTGATGATGATGTGAAAGTATACCGTGATGTGATGAAGATGAGGAAGAAGGTAAAAGAAATGATGGTGGATGAGGTGTAGGCACTGGTGAAATGGTCGATTCGGTGGTTGTGTTGTTGGTCGCTAAATACATGCTGCCTTCGTATGGCAAACATGATGATGTGAATCCTGGACCTGGTAGACCGCCACCTCCTGACGAACATGGTGATGATATGAGCGGTGGACTATTGTTTCCATGACCCTGGTCATGGTTGTTGTTATTTGTTGCAATCGCTGTTAAACTATGATCTTTATATTCTGTACTAAATCTACTGTGTCCCAATCCGCCATCGTCACCACCGCCACCAGGCGGAGGAATTGTCCGCCTCAAACTTGGAGATATCCTGGTTGATTGGGCGCTACTGGCACTACTGGTGGTTGTAAATTCTTTCATGCTATAGAATTCATTCTTATTATCACGATTGCTTTTTGATTTGGATGATTTGTTATTGGTACGTTTTCGAAGACTTGCGCCACTACCGCTTCCACCAGCGCTGCCACTCGCACTACAAAAATCTTCTTGTCTAGCAAAAGAAATGGATCTTCTACTCGATCTATCTGATCCAGTGGCCGGGCCAAATTTATTCGTTAATCGACTTAGGAATGATCGATGACCACCGGCAAATATATTATCACTTCGATGGTCTAGTTTTTTCTTTTTTCTTTTGTTAATCTTTTCATAGCCTTCATAGTTGTCTCCTAATGCTTTGATGTCCATGCCAAGCAGACTATCGCCATTGTAATAATAGCGGACCATTCGTACACGTGGCGAAGCAGCTTTTAATGGCCGGCTAGTGTTGGTATAAGGATTGTTGTCATCCAAATATGAACGTGTTGTGCTGGCATTCCAATATCGAGTCGATGAATTACCATAACAGGTACATGAGCATACCGATATGTTCTCGTCATCTAGTCCGGTGCCGGTGTATGTGTTGCCATCTTGTTTTTGTAGTTGTTCTTCTGAACCAAGAACCGATCCATTAGCCGTGATGACATCGCCTTCAAGACGGACGGCTGTTTGTGCCGCAGTGGCGGCTTCTGCTTCATCTCTACGTTCGTCTTCAGTGTTGAGCGTCAGAAAACGTAGAACTAGAAGATTGATGGCAGCAGACACCACCGATAGACCGAACAGTATGAACACCAAGGAAAAGGCGACATATTCTGGTCGTTGTTGGAGGGCACGGTCTTTTTGCAAGGCCACATAATCACCGAAACCGATAGTTGTGAGCGTGATGAAACAATAATAAAAGGCATCAAAGTAGTTCCATTGCTCGAATGTGGAAAAAGCA
The DNA here is from genome assembly GCA_028571105.1 of Tragopan temminckii. Taxonomy (NCBI): domain Eukaryota; kingdom Metazoa; phylum Chordata; class Aves; order Galliformes; family Phasianidae; genus Tragopan; species Tragopan temminckii. Next base: position 13,650 of record JAOWBP010052212.1, read on the forward strand.
GCCGCGCCCGTTGTCATGACCAAAGTAGACAATATCGATACGAACAATATTAGATTCGTTTCAGAGACCTATTACCAGGAATAACAAACATACATCAACATTAGTTCATAAGTCAAACTATTTACAACAAACAACATTCTAACAACAAAATTTAGCTCGATTGATTGAATGGGGACTGAATGAAAGGACGCTAACTAATTATTTACTAAATTACAACAACAACAACACTTTAACATCATCGAAATTTGTTTTGGTGCAAGAAATTCTAATAAAATAAATTTTATTTGCTAGGTGCTGACAAGTGCTTTTATTACTAATTCATGTGCTGACCTATAGACATCATCAACCACCAAGGAAATATTACGTCATTTATTGGGGTTGGTTAATGGTTGTGCATGCACTAATGATGATGATGATCTGACATCCAGTGCAATAGTAGTCAAACTAAAAATGAAAGAGCAAAAATGAAGTGATATCAAGTGGCCTACCTCTTGATTTTTACACCTGAAGCACTTTTTGCATTGTTTCAATCCTTTCTCCACAAACGTGTTGAGCCGTTCACCAATGCTTTGAAACATGACAAGACCCAGAGGAATGCCAGCTAATGCATAGAACATGCAAAATGTTTTCCCATAAGGCCTAAAAACAAGATAGAGAAAAAGAAAAGAATGACATGAACAATGTTGATGATGATAGTAATCAAATCAAAATACATAGCATAATAGTATAGCAAAGAAAATGAACAAAAATACAAGCAAAAAGAATTCACTATAAAAAAAGAATCCAAGATTATTGGAACAAGAAACCAAAATAACCTGGAAAAGATTGGGAATACATCAGGTATAACAATAATAACAATAATATTAGCATGAAAGATGAATTTGATGGTTTGCTAACGAAATCAACATAATAAACATTCTAATATGAGAAAGATTTTCGTATTCTACTCTGAACAGGAAGAACAATCTTAATTCATTGACAACAACAGCATAGGAAGAGAAAAAAACAATGGACAAAATAAATGTAATAATGAAGCAACGAATTATGCAACGAACGCATACAAATTATGCAATTAAGTTTTATAGGAAATAGGTTAGCCCATTGTTTATTGTTGTCAAATTCACTTTGACATAACAGCCACAACAACATAAAATAGATAGAAGAAAAAGGCCAAAAAAGACAACGATTTAAATTCAAAAGAATATTCTGGTATGGAACCTGGGAATTAAAGTGCGAATGAGAGTGAGAGTGAATGAGAGAGAGAGAGACAACCTGAGCTAAAAGATCAGAAGAATAAAATAGGAGGAAAAAAGAACAAGCCTGCTCATTCATATTCTTGCGTGAGTATATGTGATAATATATTCGGATACGGTTATATATTAGTCTTTCATTATTATTTAGAAAACCAGAAAAAAAGGAAAGCGAACAAACGAAACGATATTTGGGATTCAAAACACGTTTTTTGGTTATTTTATGTTCTTGGATCAAGGATCTTTTGCCTGGTTTTTTCTGGTTTTTTTTTTGGTTGTGAACAGATATGATGTTGTGATGTTAATGATTATGATGAACATTGATGGCTTACAACACACATTTGCCTGCTTGTTTGCTTATTTGCCCATCTACTCGACCTTATTGAACTAATCGATTCAATGCTTCATTTATTGTGTTAATATAATTCCATAATCCATGTATTAATATTCAAACATTTGTAACAAACAAATTTCATTAAAAAAATTACATCATTTTTCCATAATTTTTAATTGAAAGGATAATTTTTCCAAAAAAAATTGATAAAGTAATTTAAAATGTGTTGTTTTTTTTTCGTTTGTCAAATAATATTGTTTTGGAACAAACACACACAGAAAAAATTATATTTAAAAAAATATGAAGAAAAGATTTATGTTGAGGACACGATACAAGACTACTGAAAGGAAGATGGTTCAAAAATGCCGCACCCGAAATGATGATTGTTTGCTTTTAAGGACACAATTTGTTTTTTTTTCTTTCTTGTTGTTGAAAATAACCAACCAAAAAAATAAGCAGAAAAAACGGAAAAGTTTTACCGAAAAGAAGCATTCATCTTTTTGCTTATAAAAACACCCAAACACACATACAAAAAAACACACACGCACAAATTTGAACTCCTGCCGGTTGTGTTTTTGTTTGTTAGTGGATATAACAAAAAAAAAATAAGCCAGCCACATATAGTCAATCATCGATCATTCTCATTTCATTCAAAATTCATTCCCAAATACACAATGGGCGCCAAGAAAGAGCAAAAAAAATCAAATCAAATTTAGATTATTCTAGATGGATTTTTTTTATTTGGTTTGTTTGTCTTGATCCAAGGCCAAACCATGTAAAACTAAATAAATATATAGCAAAAAATATATTTATTTTTATTTTTGGGATTCCGCATCAATTTCTAGTAAAAGTAAAATAAACGAAACTGGACAGAATCTCCCTAGAGGTTGTGAGCTATCTGGTTGTGGTGGTGCTGTATTTATGTTGTCGTTTGATTCGAATATCCCAAATGATATCCAAAAAAGAAGAAGTAAAAAAATATAAAGAAAAATAAAATATTAGCTAGAGAATAATGTGATGATAATGATTAGCATTATGATTAGGACTGGCCAATGGCAAAGTCAATTGGAATATGAGACTCACTCTTTCTATCTTTTAGTGTGTGCGACTGTTTTTATCACATTCTTCACTACTTTTAGGTTAGATAAATAAACCATTATTTATTAAGGGTTCATTTGATCATTTTCACGTGGTTTGATGATCTCTATTTTGGTGGTAATCTATTAGTTTTTTGGCAATGGTGATGAACAAAAAATCATCATGAAAGCATTGGGAGAATATATACAAAATCCCCATCGGCATCGTCTAGAGACCGGAGGATACAAACAACAAACAGACAGACCAAACAGACCGAACAGAGTGAACAAAATTGCCAAAAATATTATTATTAAATGAAATGATAGCAAAATGGAAGCAAAAAAAGAAAGAAAAAGAATAGATTCTGAAACGATTTTCACCATTTTAGTTGTTTTTAATAATCAACATCATCAATTCTGTGCTTGAAGCAATGAAACATAAAATAATAATAATTTTCGGTAAAGAAGTGGCCAAAATTCTCTATCAAACTTACAACCAGAAAAAACTCGGCAATCACATTTCTCTCTCTCATTGAATCAATTGGGTCAGCAAAAGAAAAATCAGCAAAAAAGAAAGAAAGAAAGAATTAATAAAAATAATGATTATCAGACAGTGGCCAGCCAGAAAAATCGAAATTATTCTTCACCATTCATCATAATGGTCATTCATTTATAATGATAGAATTTTATTTATTAATAAATATTATTTTGTTTCTTATTATAACTGCCAGAAAAAATAATGGAATATAAAAGGATACAATCTGAGAAAAAACGGATAAATGAAATCAATCAATCAATGAATAATACCTATTATTGAAGATTCCTATTATTTTCTTATTGGCAAACAAAAAAGATTTCAGTTTTTTGTTGCAAGTTATTGTTTCCGGAAGTAATCGATTCAAAACAAAAATGTTCGATTTTTTCAACTCTTACGGTACAATAATTCTTTGAAAAGCAAAGAAAAAAATTGAACAGCAAAAAGCTTATTTCTGTGGGTAACCAAGGGAAACCAAGCAAAAAAGAATGATTTTGAGTGATTTATTATTTCTGTTCAATATGGAAGAAACAATATGTTTTCATGTTTTTTAGACACCATTTTTTGGTTATATTTTAAGCATGTTTTTGCAGTATACTGCATTTGTCATTTAATTTTTCTATTTAATCTAATCTGATTTTAGATCATAATAATCGATTCTGAAGCAAATCTAGGAATTGATTCTGAACACAAAATCTATTTTTGTTGTTGCTATATAATAAATATCCTATTGGTATAAATGGAATAGAAAAACACTTTTTTACATTCAATAATTTATATTGCTTGTTGCAAAATGATGATGGCCGAAACTAAATGCAATGGTCTATTTCTATGTTTCGTATAAATCGATTTCAAATGAAGAAAAAGACAGAAAAGAGTGTGTATGAGGGAGAAAGAGAATCAAAAACAGTCCAAAAAAGAATCGACTCGATTTTTTGTCATCATCATTGTTTGGTTTTTTTCTGGTTCCATTGAACCACTTTCTCTATTTGGTCCCAGGGTTATTGGATCCTGTCTAGTTGGATTCTTTTAACTTTTTTATATATATTTTTTAAGTATACTAAAGCAAGAGAGAGAGAGAGAGAGAGAGAGAAAAGGATTCTGTCAATCAATCAATGTATTTTTATTTTCTTATGGTTAGAAGGGCGATGATGTATTTTAAAGCATGAGCAAAAGTTTTTTCTTTCATCAATGAAACCGATATCGAAACATTTTATAAAAAAAATTTTTGTCCTCATTGAATTGAATGTTCCATTAATGGATTTTTATTTCGCCTAGTGCTGTTGGTTGGTTCCTCTACAATTTCTTTTTGTGTATGTCAAATCACAAGTTCCTTTTTTCTTCTGTGCTGTATACTCTGATGTTGATGATGATAATGAAAAAAAGCTTGACAAAGTTTTTTCCACGATAAAAAACGAAAGAGAGAGGAAAAAACATAGTTTTAGCAGCCAGAAAAATTCTACTAGATGATGATGATTGGCCGTTGTTTGGCTCCATTAAATTGCATGACACCAGAAAAAAGAGAGAGAAAAAATTACATTCATTCTTATATCCGGGTTGAGAATTAAAATTCTTCTTCCACGACAATGAAGAAAAATAAGAACAAGAAAAACGAGAAATTTTTTGATAACGAAAAAAATGAGGACAACTAGGATGATAAATGAAGAATCTATCAAAAAAACATTTTTGTCATGTTATTATGAAGTCCAAATTTAGAACTTAAGAAACAAAACGAGAAAAAAACTTTTTAAAAATTCAGAAGGAAAAAAGTTCAAAAACTCTTGAACCTCTAAAAGATTTCTAGAAAATAAAATAATAAATAAATAATATAAGAAGCAATGTCACCATTTTTACATTACAAATTTATTGTTCAAGCAACTTGAAACTTGACAAAACTTTCTCAACAAAAAAATCATTTTGTTTTTTTTTGTTGCTTGTGTTGTTTATACCGCTCTGATGGATTCTTTGCAAACGTGTGTACAACGCTTCTTTGATGTGAAATAACCAAAAAAAATAATTTCTATCAATGGAATCAAATTATTATTAAAGAAAATCCAAAAAATGTAATATTATTTAACTGTCTGGCATTAAATGATGCATTATGGTGTGCTGTGTTGTTGGCTGGTATCTGGACCATGGTTGAATGACTAGTCCGAATGTGATTCATATATCTATTTTTTTAGGAAAGCAATAGTTTTTTGATATTTATTATTATTGTCTGTCTGTCTAATATTGGCTGACTGTAGTGAACACACTTCACCAAAAAAAAAACACACACACACAAAATTCATTGAAAACCAAAACGCAATAATGATGAAAAAAATCATCAAAGCATCGAAATTTTGGAACAAGCAAGCAAACAAACAAACAAATAATACACATTCCACAAACACTTTTTTCGATGTTGATTTTGGTTGCTTTGATGTCCAAATAAATATCACCAAACAAACATGCTTCTACAACAAAACAACGACATTTTCTATATACGAAATATAATGCTTTTTTCACTGCGTCTTCTTTTAAAGTTTTTTCTCTCCAAGATTTTGTCTGGCAGGTGACCATTGTCCATTGATATTTGATTTGTTCTGGTACCTTTGTTGTGATTATAGTCAATATACTTTTACAACAGAAAAAATAATTCTATGATCTAGTCTTCTGGATCATCAAATGTTTGCAAATATTGGTCATAAATTCCTTTGGTAATAGCATGCTTTTTTATGGTTATGTTTGATTACATTTCATATTAACTAGTCCAAGGTTATATAAAAAACGGGGCAGGTGCTTATAAGTGGAGGAAAAATCAAACGCACATTTAACAAAACTATCATTTTTCTTATGAACAAAAATTTATTTTTTGCAATGTAATCATCAACAGCTAGAAAAATTTATCATTTTGATTTTCATTAATAAAAACATGTTTTTTATGCTTGCAAAAAAAACATAACTTTGGTTTGTGTAATTGTAATTTCCTTTTTTTAAAATGATGTTTTTTCTGCTGTTATATAAATTTCATACACCTGAAAATTCTATCAATTGTCAATTTTAAAGCAAATTATCTTTTTTCTCTTTTTTTCATTGATGGAAATGTTTCATCAAAACATATTTCAAGAAAATTGAATTTTTTTCCAGTATCGAATTATCTCACACACACAAAAATAACAAGAATTGATGTAAAATATAGAAATATTCTAACGTTTCAACGACAAACAAGTTTGGTAGTTTTTTGGGTATTGGTTGCTTTTACATGAAAAACACAACCAACAAAGAAAAATATAGACAGAAAACAAATCATATTATGCAATACAAATATCGATATATCGAATAAATTTTGAGACCAGGAAAAGAAAAAAAAGCATTCTTTTTAAAATTGTACCCAAAAAAGAACAAAAAAACATATTCCCTCTACCATATTGAAAAATGAATTGAATGTTTTTGGTGCCAGGACTCAAACAAAAAAATGAAATGAAATGAAGAATTCGATTCAATCATCCATCTTGGAAATTTTAATATTTTTTCTTGGCTGGTTGTTGGATGGTTGGTGCTGTCGAGGATCGAATATCTCTCGTTCACTCATCTCTTTCGATCTCTTTTTCTTCTTCTTTTTTTTTTGTTTGTCTCTGAACAAACAAACATGCACACAAGCAAGCATATAGGAATGCAAATGGGAATAAATGGATTGATTTTTTTTTAAATAATAAATTTTTTATGTGCTTTGAATTAATGAAAAGTTTTTTTGGAAGAATTTCTCTCTCTTGGATATTATTCATCTGTATTAGGCAATATTCTGTGATTGATTCATCAGAATTTGGATTCTGAAATCATAGCACAATCAATCAAAAAAAATAAGATTATTCATTGGCCATAAAATGACATTCAATACAAACTTGTAATTATCATTTTGTGGACAATTTCTAAGTAGATCGACGTTTGAATTTATTTTTAGAAATATAATAATAAGCTTTATGTGTCAATAATCAGAAAAAAATGGTGTCCACAATTGTCATTATCTTTGAATAAAAGAATTCATTGTATAAAAACAAACACACACACCAAAAAATATTATTTGAGAGATATCTCAAAGAAAAATGGATACCATTTTTTTTCTGGATAGAATTTATGTCTGTCTAAATAAAGATGCTTTGTCTTTGAAATGTGAGAATTTTATTGAGCAAAAAAACATCATTTGATAGTCTCTAATGAATAAGAATTGATACTGATAAATTACAATGAACAACCAGACCAAAAAGATAAAACAACAAAAATTATTTCATTTGCTGTTCGTTTTTTGAGGAATTTTGTTTCGTTATATCTTTACTTACGTTGCTGGTGTTGAATGTCCATAACCTACATTGAAAAAAGATAAAAATGATTATTAAAAATTTCTTGTTTGAAAAAAAATTTATCTGTCAGCCAGTCAGTCAATCAGAATAGTCAGCCAAAATAAAATAAATAAATCACAATTTTTTTTAATTTTTAAAAAGCTTCCCACATCAACCAGAAAAAAAGAATGCTGTTGTTTGACATTGGACAAATATTCTGGGTAAATAAATATCCAAAAATATTCTTTCCAATAAGTTTTTTTCTTCATCTTGTTGTTTGTATAACATTTTTTTATAAAAAATATAATAATAAATTTATTCTTGGACACAACAGAAGAAAAAAATATTTTTTCAAGGGGAAAATTAATTTCATATTCAATGAATGAGTAAATGGACATTGGGCCTAGGCAAGCATAAAACACACACAAGCTTGACCATTTATAAATATTTACTCAATTTTTTTTGTAAAGGTTGAGTCGTTTTTATTTGGTTTTTGCCAACGGTCTTGGCGCTTGTTTCGCATTCGCATTAATTAGTATTAGTTTTTTTTCGGTACGTTGTTTATGGACCACAAAATTCGCCTACGTGTTTTGGACGGAAATGTTTTCAAAAATTGATTCTTGTAACAAAAAAAACATTTTTTCCATTTTTGAAGATTTGACGATTTGTGTGTGTGTTGCATTAATTTAATTCTAAGTAAATTGCACACCCAAAATCCAATATGAGGAACTTTTTTGAGGAAAAAATAAAAGGTCATTTTTCAGTTGGCAAGTTTTTTTTGTTTTATAATTCTGAAAAACAGAATCTGTGATAAAGTTATTTCAACATTGCTTCAATGCTGTGAGTTGTCTTTCACAACGAAAACTTTCCATTTTATACATCTTGACATTTTGAACCAAAAAACAAAATCAGGTTTGTTTTGTTGGCATATTTGTTTTGTTTAGTTTGATGAAAACTAACTCTTTTTCATTCTCCCTGGTGGTGCCATTTGCTGTCCGGACAAATTATCATCTCATTATTACATAAAATTTTTTTTCACCCTATCTCTCTTATAAATACGAATTATATATAATTTTACTACGTTACAAGAACAAAAATTAATTAGAAGATGAAAGTGGGTGAGAGAGAGAACAAAGTTTGCATTTTCAAGCCAAAAGTTTTTTTTTAAAAAGTGTGAATAAATGAAAAAAATGATGCCAGTTTTTCGCATATGAAATTCATAAAAGTTGGCTTCACTGCATTGCATTAATCTTTGCACAAACAGACAAAAATGCAATGCAGTCAAGTTCACTTTTTTAATTTTTTTCCTCCAATCTAACCCATATAAACAGTCTGCTTTACATACACTTGTGCAGCAATACGAGCACCCCAACTATATTATTTTATTCGGAATATTTGAGTTATAATTTGGTTGTTCATTTCATTTATTTTTCTTCTTTTTTCACCAATAATAATTTGGCTTTTTTTCGTCGAATTTCCAAGCAAGCACATTTCTCATTCCAGGAATCAGAAAAAAGGTTCATTGACCCATGGTGGTTTTTTGATCATCAAAAAACAACAACAAAAAAACAAACCAGCCAAATCAGAAAATAATGAATAAATGAACGAATGTGTTATTAAAGAATTCATTATTAACAACCAACAACCAGCTAGCTACGACTTTTACGAAATATACTCCAAATAATAACCTAAATCTGGCGTTTAGAAGTTTCGAGAAGCAACAACAACAAATATGCCAACAACAAACGTTATTTGGTGCGTGTGTTTGTGTTAAACGTTTAATCCACATGAATCATCTAAATAGGTAAATTATTATTAGATGTCCAAATTTGATAGTCAAAATTGTTTTTGACTTGAGTCTAAAGTCTAAAATGAGTGCAAGTTAGACAGACAGACAAAAGTGGACTTTTCAAATTTGAACACCTAATATGGTTTTGATAGGATAATGTTTCCAAAATAATTGTTCTTGTTTTTTTTTTGTTTGGCCAAAACTTGACTAGTGTTTAGCTATGAAACAAAAGTTGATCACAGTAGTAAATAATAACAATAATCTCTTTCTGGCTTCTAGAATCAATAATTAATAATTTATTAAAGCATAATAATCTGTCTGTTTAATTCCACACACACACAAACACCAAAATGGGTTGAATATTCTAATTCAGGTGTCCCAGAGAACCAAGCAAGCATTCAAAAGAAGAAAAATAATTGCAATTTAAAACAAAATGCTATGACAGCCACACTAGGACGAAAAAAAAATAAACTCAAAAACCAGGTTAAAAAACCACATAATTATCCAAAAACGTAGTAGGCTAAACTCAATTTGATATGCAAGCAAAAAGGCAAAAGTTATCTTGTCTTCAGCGAATGTGTTTTCAAACTTTTTTTTGCCTTTTCAGTTACTAAAAAATTCAAGTTAAGAGTAGTTTTTTGCCAGAATTTTTTTTCAAAAAAAAGAAACTTTTTTCTGAAAAGCGACTTTATATAAAAAAGTTTCCATAAAAAAAACGAACTACAAGAACATAAAAAGATATTAGCAAAATCCAATTATCTAGTCAGATGATGATGATGATAGATTTTCTTATTATAACTGACACACACAAACCAAAAAAAAGAAGAGTCATAGAAGAAAAAAATAGAAATCTTCAAAAATTATAATCATCATGCTTCATTTTAAGAGAATTTTGCAAGAAAAAAAGATTTCCTGAACAAAAAAATGAGTGAATGAATGAGAGCGTGTTAGTTTCCGGAAAATTTTTTTATGAAAATGAAAATTTATGACCTATTCACACATACTGTTTTTTTTTTTTGATTGAGTGATGGAGATCGCGTTTGATCAAACATCAGATCATCGTCATTAACTAATATGTCGTTGTCATGAATAAAAAAATTGAAAAGCATCGTTTTTTTGAAAAAATGTGGATGGTGAAAATAGATCTGCCAGCAGTGCAGAACAAGCAAACCAATAATATTGAGAAATGAATTCAATAAATGGAATAAAAAAAATGAAATGAATAAATGGTCTGAGAATAAGAGAACCCACTTTTTTAATATTCATCTATAATGGAAATTAAACGATTATGATGACATTTAAATTTGCCCATTTTCTGCTTTTGCATAGAGACAGACACACACACACAAAAATTATGATCATCCAAAGTGATTATTATTATGGTGTTAATGCTTTATTATTATTATGACTACGTTATGTTGTTGTTGTTGATGATTACATTAAAAATTAGAATTTTGTTATTTACAAATGGCAAATAAAAACCAAATGTACACACTCTCAACGAATTCTACATTCAAGAAATTTTTTTTGAACATTCATAAGCCTATTAAATTTCTCTATTTTAAAATATATTTTTTATATAAAAAGTTTAATCTTTTATATTTAAGAAAAGAACAAGCAAAACTGCTCGTATTTTTGTGTGTGCTAGGCCCCTGGAAATTTTGTTTTGCTAGGCCCTTATTTTAAGTAAAACTTTAAAGTAAATTTCTGATTTATGGAATAGAAAAAAACTTATCTTTATTATTTCTTTTGATGTTTTATTTTAACAAGCAGCAAAAAGAAAAGATCTAACCTATGTTTTAGAAAAAAAAGTATCGAAACAACAACACAAAAACAAGATTTACAAAAACTTTTTTCCTAAAAATTTGATTTTTCAAGACTTTTGAAGGTGCAAGAAAAAACCAAAGATGATCTAATTTGTAAAGATTTTTTTATAAAAAGAATTTTTTTAGACTGTGAACAACAACAAAAAACATCACCAGCCAGAAACTGTTTTTATTGTTGTTTTTTTAAATATGCACCAAGAAAAAATAAAAATAAAAAATGTTGCAAATAAGCAAAAAAAGAGAGATTGTAGCAAAATTTTTTTTAAAGAAAATGTAGCGATTTTTTAAAGAAATGTAGCAAATGATTGTAGCAAAAAAAATTCATGTTAAGATATCGAAATGATGTGGGTGTTTATGTTTTAAGCAATCGAACAACAACCAACCAAATGTTCTTCTTCATTTTTCTGGAAATAATTTTCTCAAGCAGATATTTGGTAAAAATTTTTAGCTTTTTTGAAAAAAATAGACACAAAAGAATATTCTAGGAAAGAATAAAGAAACCTGGAACATTATTTATTGTAATGGAAAAGTTCTTTTTTTTCAGTGCGTGTGCAAAAAAACCACAACCCTGTAGTTGTTTTGGTGAATATTGTGAATGAGTGAAAATTTATTCACCAAATAACAAAGAATGGAAGCAGAAAAAAATCATCTTTTTTCTTCATTAGCATTTTTTGAAAAATCATGGTTTACACGTATGAAAAAAACTAGCAAAAATAAAACACGCAACGACTGAAAAAATTTGCTTGCAAAAAATGATAATTTTCGCTTATGGTAAAATATAATAATGAACAAACTTTTGCCTTTTGTTACTGTTTTATAACAGAAGCTATTTAAATTTGAATCAGATTTAAATTTTTTTCTATTATTATTTTCACTTGAATCAGTTTCAAAATCAGATTCGCACAAAAAATAGCAAATGTGTTTAGAAAAGAAAATTGCATGTTTGAAAATGTGACTGACAGAACGGTTGACCATTTTAATGGACTGACTGGGCTGACTTACTAAAAGTGAAATGTAAAAAATGTGAAATGTGACAAAGTGGTATCACTTACCGATAGTGGTTAGCACAGTGGTAGCAAAATAGAAAGCGCCAGAAAATTTCCATTGTATTCCAGCTTTATGAGGCACACTTTTAATGACTACTGTGGTCAATATACGAAAGTCTTCATCACTAATATTGTATTTTCTTTTTAACATGTTTTCAAACGTTTGCAATGCAACTCGTTGTTTGTCTTCGTGTTCTGATTCGAACGCATCAAATATGGCAGCGCCGATCAATAAATAAGTAAATGTACAAACAATGAGCGATAATGTACGGATGTTCTGTCGTTTCATTGTGGTTTGGCTGGCCGACACCAACCGGGCCAATGGTGATTTTGGCTGGCTGGTCCAGTCGAAGTCGGTGCCGACACCAAACCAAACTTCGTTCGCCTACAACCACTGGCCTTTTGGTTTTTAGTGGTCGTCGTCTTCGTCGTCGTAATAGTTTATGTCTTTTTATTTTACATTCGCTGAAATGATATTTCTTTTTAGTTATTTGTTCAGTTTGCTGATGATGATACTGTTGTTGTCGGGACAATATTATTCCATCATTGGTGATTATTACTGGTGGTTGATGTTGTAGACACTTGGACATAATCATCAGCACAAACACACCAAACAACAGAAAGCAGAAAGCAATAAACTGGAAATGATTTTGATTCACATTGACACAAACCACAATGGATTCCCTGAATGATATTTGTCAAGTTTGCACATGCATTAAATTCAAAATTTAAAAAATAAAAATTTGATGATTGATTATGAGAAGACGAATCAACAAGGATGATAAAAACCAATAATATTTATTTCTTTTGGCAATGATTAAGCGATGATTTTTGGCAGTATTAAGAATTCATTTCCATTTGTGGAAATGTTGTTGAACTCGTTGAAGTTGAAATGTGGTATGAAATGTGACAACTACAAAACTCTGTTCCAAACAACAACAACAATACAAGTGATAATTGTTATTTGAAGGACCACCAAGATGGCCAAATTCAAAATACTAAAAATAATAGAACAAAATGCAGAACAAAAAAAATGATTTCGTGGTATGGTGCTGGTTTTTCTTGTTGTTGCCGGTTTATGATTGCACGAATGAAGACAATGCTGATTATTGTGGTTGTTGATGATTATTATCATCTGCTTTAGTCATCATCAATATTTAAGGGCAGAGATGACAGCAAAAATGGCTAACGTTGAAGCACACCAGGTTGTTGTTGTTGGTTTGGGTTGCAATAAAAAAACAACAACCACAGCAAGCACAGTAAGCAGTTAAACAATTTTTTTCAGTGGTTTGTCCCAAATTCTCAACAAAACAAAAAAAAACATGACGTTTATAGCCGACTTCTGGTGTCTGGACAGTTTTTTCTCTTCTTGTTGTTCTTGTTTTAGTTTTTTTGTGTCCAAAAATAAAATCATGTCACATGCACTCACAAACACAAAAGAATGAGAATGAGAGACAAACTATGTTTCAATTTCCGAACAGTGTGGCTGACCGTTATTTTTTTGGGTGTAGAATATATATTTTTCTTTCCTATTTCTACATACACACACAACATATACATATACAATTAAGGCAACCGGAATAATAAATGAATGAATGAATGAAATGATAGAAGAATTTTCAGCCGAAAATTTTGCCACATATAAAAGAATCCTGTGAATGAAACAAAATAATAGTTGTAGAATTTTAGTGCTTGTGTGTATATCTTGAATAATATCTTTCTATGAAAAAAAAACAAACACTGTGACATACATAAAAACAGACAAGTCAACCAGTCATTCACTTACCATTAATAGATAATAGAATGAGGAGAATAGAACAACAACAAGAATAAAAAAGATCACTGGCTTGTAATTTTATTTGTAAATTAATTATTTATATACAATAGAAGAGAGAACTATATTCTTCTGGTCTTCTGGGTTGGTTGGTTGTTTGTCGATTATCGTCGCCATTTAGAGAGCAATATTGTAGAGTGTTGAGTATAGAAGACAGCAAAAAAATAACATTTTTAGAACTAGAATTTGGTTGTGGTTGTCGCGTTGTCTTTGTGGAAGATGATAAAAAAAATTGGTGCCACCATTGCCACCAAGCTATAAAAAACCACTGAAAGTTTTTTCTTCAAATATTTTTTTTCCTGCGTTTCAGATATTCAGTCCAAAAATAATCATTTCTTGTTGGGTTTCATCATCATTATAGATAGATCTAAACAAGATTCATAAATAGAAGAGAAAAAATATGAGAATATTAAATGGAATATTATTATTGCTGGTTGAATTTCCGTGTAAATAAATAATACAACAACATTAAAAATAGGTTGCTTAATTTACTTGAAACTTTATTTTATTTCTGTTTTTTATATTGAAATTTTTGGATTCTGTACTTGGTGAAAAGATTTTTTTGTCGCATGACTTTGGTATTTACTTTTTTTTGTTGTTGTGCATCATGAAGAATCATGTTTCACGTTTAGCAACACAGCAAAGTAACATTTTCAGTGATTGGAGTGGTTTTGTATATTTGATTTATATATGTTACCCAAAAACATAAAATAACATGAATATGAATGAAATAATTCAATTAGTAATCCAGGACAAGATCATGTTTTTAGGCCAAATTAAATAGTAATATTATGTGCTCGCTATGTTTCTACCCAAAAACCAAAAATGTAAAGTCCACAATAAGATGCCGACAAGAAATATAAAACAAACTGTCAAATTGAAAATGAAAGTAAGAAAAGAAAATGTAATCTTAGTGTGTTTTCACTTTGAAATTAATTAAATATTTAATAATTCATAAACACGCAATCATAATCATCATTTCCATCTTCATAATCGTAAGAGAAAAACATAGTAATTTTGGAAAAAAATTATGTAATAATTTTCTTGTAGGATAAATTTGAAATAATAATCCATGCACAGACAGACAGATCTAAAAAATAGAGAGAGCGAGACACACAGACGCACGAAAAATGCACATTTTGCAGCATCTGAACATTAATAAGAATTTTCTATATTTTTCCCCTAGAAACGCCACCTATCATCAAAAAGCAAAAACACGAAGAATTAATTAAATCATTAATCAACTAACATTACCGACACACATAGACATATATAACGGACATAAAATAATAATAAATGATGATGATGTTAGTAAGGAAATATGAATTCAACCAGCAACAAGCAACAACAGCAAAAAAGAAAAAACGAGAGAGAGAATGAAATCTACTATTAAACAAATTACAATAGTATTATTGAAGCATATAGCAAAAATAAAGAACAATGTGTTAAAAATATCTGAGACCATATAAACCAAATAGAAAAAAACCAAATATAAGAGAACAAAAGCAAAAAAGAAGAAAAATTAAACTCGTTTTTGGATCGCGTTTGGTTGGTTAAGAATCATTTGGAACATTCATGCTTTTTTTCTTTTTATGTATTCATCGAATAATAATGATTATTTTGGGAGTTCCAACCAGAAAAAAAATTTTCTTCTTATTTTTGTCTGCTTCTGTTATAATTTTTTTGTCATGTCTTATATTAATGGATCATGTTGGATAATAATGATTCATATGTGCTCTAATAATAAGAATAAGTTTTTTATTATTATTATTTTTTTACCAGAAAAAAACTAAGTCATCAACTAGCATTTTTCGTTCAATTGCAATTGCTGAAGCATTTGTTCAAAAATAATTTTTTTTGTGGAGCGGACAACCAGGGAGAGAGAGAGAGTTTTCAATGGTCCAAGCAACATAAAAAAATTATTGGATGCTTGGATGGATGACATATTGGCCATATAGACCGACAAACAATGTTGTTGATGATGTAAGTCTCATTGTAAAAAAGTAATGTTTGCAAAGAGCAAGAATATCGACCAAACAAAAACACCAAGAATATAACCCAGCAGCAAACTAAGCGAACCGGCAAATGAAAAATCATCGTCAGAATAAAAATTGTGCCATCCTTTTTCTTGTTGTCGTTGTTTTTGTTCCATTGACCGTTGCTTGACCTCATCTATCTTTTTTTCTTGTAAAACAACGTCAAAGAAAAGTTGTGTTTTTTCTTTGAACAATTCTCTTGGCAACCAGCCAACTTGTTTCGAAATCAAAAAAAAGGGAAAAAACAGGAAACCAAATTGCTCTCTCTTTCCCTATCATCGAAACAGCATTTGGACCAGCGAAAAAAAAGAAAAAGAAAATTCGTAGAAGATAAATTAATTATTTTTGTTCTGTGTGTTGGTTGTTGATTCTGTTGAAATGTCTGGAAAATAAGATTGCATCTTAAAATTTCATATTATATTGAATTTGATTGGTCTGCCAGTTATTTTGTTCTTTCTGGTTGCCTAAAATAATAATAATAATAATGGGGAACAAGAATAAGAAGGCTTTCATTTTCTCCATTCTTTTGTTGGAATCTCTTTTTCTCTCTATTTTTTTTTTTTTTGCTTGGTTGTTTTTATTTTGGTCTGCGATATTTTTCTTCCTCTTTTTTTCGGGTACATAGACACTCAAGAATTATTCTCTCTCTCTCTGGCTCTAGCATATGTTTCTGGGGTACATTCCAAGACACACCACATACACACATATACACACACCATCTGTGTGAAAAGGATCGGATATAGGCAAAAATGTAAACATTTTTTGTGTTATATAAACGACACGAGTGAACGAGAGAATAGACCAAGACGACAAAAAAAGTAAATTGTTTTTTCTTCTCTTTAGTGCAATGTGACATACACTCACCCTCTCTCTCTTTCTTTCGTGTGCTATAACAAAACGAATGTAAAACTAAAATAGAAAGGATCCAAAAAACAACATACACTTTAGGCGACGAACCAAAACCAAACTTTGGATAGGAAGAAAAAATATTGGAGGGAACATTTCAGTTTAATAATTGTCAATCAATTTGATTGATTTGATCCCAATTTTTTTATAGTGGTGGTTGTGGTAGTGGTTCGCTGTTTCTGTAGATGGCTGGCTGGCTCTGTTTATATTTTTGTTTGTTTCTAGTAGCGGAAATATAAAGTCTGTCGTACTAGAAAATACAAAAGATAGCTCTGGACGAATAGGCACAGACACCCAAACACACAATAGATACGATCATTTCATCATCATCATATCTCATATTTCACCAAAATGACAATGATGATAGCGGCTTGTGATGATTACCCAATATAATATATTATTATTACATATCCAGGACAACGACAACAAAAACAGACAACTGAATAACCGAAGAAAAAAACACCCAACAAACAAGAATAACCCTTTCCTCTGTTATCGATCAATATGATAAAGTTAATTGTATGAATGGTTCAGATCATCATTAGATCATCAACCAAAATGATTAATTCAGAGAGAAAAAAACCCAGAAAAAAAGGGGTTAAGATGTGTCAAATTTTGGTTAAATTCATTTATTTAAAAAAAATAATTAAATTGATCTTGTCCTAGTATAAAAGAATAACAAAGTAATACAATTTCAAATACAAAATTTTCATAATAAAAAACAAGGGGAACAAAATTTGCATTTTTTTGAATTTGAAAATTATTTTTCCTAAAACGACAAAACCAGATTGTTTTTGGAAAACTTTTTTCGCAAAAATAATTTTTTTGTTTTTTTTTTTGGAAGCATTGTTTTTTATTGTCAAAAAACAAGCAAAATTTAATGAATGCTCGTTAATAATAATGATAAAAGATTTATTATTATTCATAAATTAATGGGTAGATTTTTTAGTAAATTATTCTTTCTTTTTTATAGTTTTGCTGTCTTGCTGCTTTCTTTTTTATTATTTGTTTGTTTGTCATTGATTGTTCTGAATCTTAAAACCACACAACTAAACAACCAACAACAAAAAACCAAGAAAGAAAAATTAGAATTTAACAATTCCAGTGAATTTCTCTCTGTCTATATTCCCTTTTATAACAAATAACCCAATTGTGTTTTCTTTAGCTGGCTTTTGACATTCAAAATAATAATAATAAAGTGCAATGCAGGAAAGCTGACTTTTTATAATAAAAAAGCTGCCACCAAAGAAAAAAGAAACAGCAAAAAAAAAACAAAAGAAAATTTAATGCGATGCAGGGAAGCATCCTTTTATATGTTTGTCCTTGTTCATGGTTGTGAATTTTGTGTGTGTGGCTGTGTGTGTGTATTCTCTATTCGTCTCCGTCTTTATGTTGTTGGTTGGTTTCATTTCTTGATTCTCATTTTGGCTATTTTTTGTCTATTCATTCATTTATATTTGGCTCAAGTCTGGCTTGGTTTGAGACACACTTAGACATTGTCCAATTCAACATCATCTCACTTTTTGGCTACATCTGATCTTGTCTCTTTAGTTGTTTTTATTTTTTCTTTTAGCTTACTAGCATTCTGGTGATGTTGTTGTTGTTGTTTGTGTCTAATGGCAAACAGAGCATCAAAAAAGCAGTCTTGTTAGAGTCTATTTACCGAGTGCATCACCATCATCATCATACTTGTGTTCAATGTTCATCTTGTTGCCTGATCATCTTTTTATATTCTTATAATAATTCTATTGATGTTCGTTCATTCATTCATTCTCACTCACTCTGTCTATGTGTAAGTGAGATAGACCGACCGACCGACCATTGTTCATAACTTGTCAAATAATAATAAAGAAAATAATAATAATGTGACATAAACTTTTTGGGCATTATGGACAAAAAAATGAATGGAGATATAAGTTGATCAAAGGGGATGAGAAGAAAAAAAAGAGGTCAAAATGGATTCAGGAAAATGATATATTCCGATTCTTTCCTAAAAGAACAACCAAGATATAAAAAATAATTTTAAGATGATCAAAACAACAAAAAAGTGACAAACTAGATTATTATTATTTTTCCTATAATAAATCAACAACTTAATCCCACATTTTTTTCGAATAAGAAACCAAAAAAACTGTTGCGCAATTTATTGTGGTTTTATATTAAAAATATTCAGCACCATCTTTTGAGTTTCGTAACAAACATGCGAAAAATATATGAAACTAATAACAGAGAAAAAACAACCATTCTGGCTGGTTGATTTTGGCCAAAAAAATCTCATCAAGAACAAAATGTTCATATTTTGTTCATTGAAGTGAGACAACGATGTTCCATAATAATAAGAATAATGATTATTATCACATCATATTTTTTTATATTTCCTATTCATTTATTCATAAAAAAGTGATATTTGCTTGTTGCTGGCAACATAATAGTTGGGCTATATTATTGGGCACAATAATCATCTAGTCTAGTCTGAATACTGGTTATAAACACCCATTCATTCATTCATTTCTTCACTTTGGATTTCTCTGGCAAAAATCACACCAGAAAAAAGGGTTGGAGAATATTCTGGACCAGAAGAAAATTAAATCTGGAACCAAAAAATGCTGACAAATGTATTTTTTTACTATTATCATTAAGAAATTCTTCGCTAATGGATGATGAATAAGAAAAACCAACATAAAAAATCCCCCTTTATTTAAGTATTTCGAACTAACAAAAAAAAGTTAATTAACAATAATGTTAATTAATTTGTAATTAATTAACCTTTTTGTTTTTTAAAATAACAAAAGGGTTCTTCAAGAGAAAACAACAACAAGAAAAAAATATTTTGTTGTTTTTTGCTGAAACAAAAAAAAAAGAATAATTTAGTATAAAATGTAAGATTGTAGGATTCATTTATTGAACATCAATTGTAATTATTATTTACAATTTACCCTAGAGAGATAAAATGGAAAATAGATACTAAACAAACTTACCAAAAATGAGTGAATGATTGAGGGTAATAATAATCAATATTATGAAGATGTATTGAAGCATTACATTGCATTACACTGCATTGCATTGAACACATGCTAGAATTCACTAACAAAACTAAACCAAATGAAACAAGAAAAAAGAGGACCCTTGAGAATAATCTTTTACTTTCATTCATTTTATATCGTATCTGATAGAATTCTGGACATTTTGTTTTTCGTTTCACGTTGGTCAAGAACAATGTTGCTTGCTTGCTTGGTTGGTTGTTGTTGATGAAGATTGTGTTGTTGTTGTTTATGTTGATGTTGTAACAGTTAATGATGATCAAGCAAATAATAATAATAAGTCAAATAATAATAAGCTGTATATATGAAACACGTTCCATGAAATGTGAAACACCAAATGATCCATTCTTTTTGATAACTTCTCCTATTGTTTTTTTTGTTGTTCTTCTTTGTATATCTAATCTAGACAATCAGCCATGGTCAATATTATTATTATCAATCCTAATAACAAATACATGAGAAAGAGAAAGGAAACGAAAACAAAAATTTCCAAAAAAGATACAATCCAAATGGGATCCTAAAAATAACAACAACAACAACAACCATCATAGGATCATCATTAATGATCATCTTCACAATCACTAATGAATACTAAACAAAACGAAAAATATATTCACTTAAGACCACCAGAATGAGATAACACCAGTGCACAGAGACACACCCACATTTGAGTGTTTCCTATTCCATGTTTGGCGCGCACACACACCTACTTTATATTTTAAGAATTCTATATAGATAACTTTAACAATAATAATAGAGTTGATCAGTAATTCTGATTGTTTCATTTTGTTGTTGTTTATTATTATTATGAGTTAATTCTAATTCCAAACAACTTTCACTAACTTGTTATATACCCTTGAGTGAGTTTGAATGTGTGTTTTTTTTGTTTTTGGTATGTTTGACCAGCCTAAAAAAATAACCATCCATTATCCATATAAGCATAGCTATATGCTACCAAACAAGCAAGCAAACGTCTTATATTTAAGACACATGACACTCTAGGGACATTGAAGAATATAAACAACATCTTCATCATACGCTATTGAATTTATGGAACAACGAGAGGAAAAAATGAAATATAAGCAAGTTCATTACATAATACGCAATTCATATACACCAAAAACCGGGTGTCCGGCTGTTTGGCATGTGCGTCTATAATAGCTATTGGCACAATTATATCAGAATATTGTTCGGTTGTTGTTGTTTAGGATGTGTCCAGAGAATAATGATCCAAAATCATTACTAATTGCTTTCTCTATACATCCTAAACAAGTTGAAGAACTTTTTTTATATTATTATTCCTAACAAATAAAAAAAGTTTCTGTGTGTCATAAACGACACACACAACCAACAGAAAAAAATTATTATGCAAAAAAAGTTGAAGAACAGCATTTAACCCTTTTTCTACTTGATTTCATATTATTTATTCTGTGAATAACATTAGAAAAGGGTTAAATTTTTTTGTTTGAACAAAAAAAAACAAAAACTTTTTTTCGAATGCTGTTTGTTATTAGTTAAATCATTACTTTTTAAAAAAATCAAAATAAAAAACAGTTGTCTTTTTATGTTTGGTAGCCAATAACGATATAACACGAATTAAATAGATTATAATAGACATTGAACAATAATAATGTTACTCTATGGAGAATGAAGATGATGATGATCCTAGAGAGAACCTTCAAAACCATTAGTTGGTTATTCTGCCGGTGTGTACGTTTGGGAAATCCATGTACTGAATGAATAATCTTTAATATAGCTAGATGATGATGGTGGTGGTGATGGCACATTCAACGAACAAAAGAGCGAATTTCCGTTTTATTTTCTATTCATCATCATCATCATCATCATTACATATTATCATCATCATCCTAGTGTGCTTCCTTGTTCTTGTTCATCATTTAGCACTATTTTTCTCATTCACTTATATTACTCCATAAACAACAACAGCGAAAAATCACTAAAAAAACTAAAAAAGAATTAGAGATATAAAGTTTAGTTTAGTTTTATTTACTTCAAAAACTCAAAAACCATTATTATTATTATACGGGTAATTCTGTGGATGGAGCAAGTTTTTGATGATGATGGTCAATTTTGTCTTTTCATCATCATTTTCAAAGATCTGGATGTTTTCTTTTTGAACTTATTCTTCTACTTTTCTGGCTGGCTAGATCCATTGACGGGTCATTTACTCGTCTTTTAAAAAAATTGCATTATAAAAATATATCTTTAGTATTGACCATTTTTGTTTCTAAAAAGCTGTTGTTTTTCATTTTTGTTGTTGTTTTTTTATTACAGGAAAAAATAAGACAAGTTCTGCTGGTGCTTTGGGAATTGTTTTCTTAAATCTAACAAATTTTCAAAAAGATTTGGCTGCTGTTTTTTTGTTGCCTGTTTTTTCATCATCCATTGATAAACGAACTAATCGAAATGGACAGGAAAAACACTTTATTTATTATGCATAAAAAATATATTGGATAACGAATTTTGAATTGGATTTTGTATAGGGAAAAGAGAAAAAAGGGAGGATTCTGGGAGTTTTAGGGACAGGATTCTATAAATATTAACAACAGGCATTAATAATAAATTATGTTTTTCTTCTACTTTGATATCCGAATAATTTCAACAAAACAGAAGTTCTAGTTTTTTTATTCGTTGCGAAAAAAATTCCGTTAATCGTTTCATTTTGCTCTTGTTGTTTTTTCAAAAAAACCAATTTTTTTGTTCGTATGTCAATGAAATATGAGCCAAAAATTATAAGCTAGAAATACAAAAAAAAATATAATAACTAATATTAAAGAGAAGCATTGAAAATAGCAGACAAAGATAAACAACAACCAACAAAAACATGACAACGAAAACGCACAGAGAAAATCATCACATTATTTTATTATATAAATAAAAAGCAATCATTCATGTTGTTGTTTGATGCTTATAATGTTTTTTTTGCTGGTTCTCTCCATTGGTGGCCATATAGTTGTTATACACTTTCTAAAAATATTCACATCATTTCCTTGAGATATTTCCTTCATTCATTTTATTTCTGGTTTGGTTTTGTTTCTGGTAAACCACAAAACAGAATCTGGTAAATCAATCCAAACACGAATATACACAAAAATCGAAAAAAGAACAAGAAGAAAAAAAGTTTCGTATTTCATCGAACGATTTGATGATTTGTTCATCATCATTCACTAGACCAAGCAACAACAACCAACCAACAGCCAGTATGAATCTAGATTTTTCTTTTGCTTTCCTGATGCTGCCAAACATATCATTGAATGTTTTGCTTGGCGACCGTTCATTTGCGTTTTGGCGTTCAATTCTTGTTCTGGTGGATCATCATCAATTATAAATATATAGTCCTGCCTCTAAGACATACAGGCATCATAGACAAATGATGCATGTAGCTTGTTGTATGGATTCATTGCTTAAGTCATCATTCATTTATTCATTGATTGGTGAAGAATCAATTGAGGAATCGACACAATCGATTACTTAGACAAACTAACTAGCTGCCAAACATGCAACAAACAAATCAATGAATCAACCAATTTCAATTTGCTACATTTTCCTTTTCAAATAAAGAATGATATTTTAACAATAATCAAACAATAAAACTAAAAACCTAAAACCAGCAAAATTTTTCTACGATTTTTGATGATCTACCAAACAAAATAAGAAATCAATTTAGGAAAAAAATTCTAAAGCTTTGACAATTAAGATTCATAAGGAAAGTTAATTTAAGTTTTTTATCATCAAATCAGTTCTGATGATGATTAGGGTGCACTAAGAATTTCACCATTATTATTTTTAATGAAGAAAAAACTTTCATTAAGAAAACACACACAGATCGCTTCAGTTAGTTCATAAAAAGTTTCTTCACCAAATCTTCATCCAAAGTTTCGTCAAACAGTCTTTAATTGAAAAAAATGTTGTACCAAATGGATTGACGAAATGACGAAATATAAGGAAAAAACTAAAACTTATATGCTTGTCACAAGCTCAGTCCAATTAGAGACAAATGGATAGAGAAATGCTGAATAATATTCATTTTATTATTCTATGCTTGTCCCCTTTTTGGTGGCTTGGAAGTTGACTTTGCAACGACCAACACAACACATAATGTCTGGCCACACTGTGAAACAATCTGTCAATATATTAATTGACCATAAATGATTTTAGACACGCACGATTTGATCTGCAGATGAAATGCTGATGACGATGATGGTGTTCAATGATGGCAAAAATAAAACCAAAAGGCATCAATAATAAAAGCACCCACAAAAAACCTAACCAATAAGCCAGACACCATTCCGGTCAATCAACCGGAATTCAATTGGTCATTTATAATAAAAAAGAGCGAAAGAGAGAAGGAGAAAGCCACACAAGGTCAAAACGTAAAATATTGCACCAAACAGAAAATTTTTCATTACAAAATGTCACCAAAAAAAGCTAATTTTGTTTGAAATTTTGATGAAGATTTTTTTGCACCAAAAAACAAAAGAATTTGTTGTCATTTTTACATAAAAAAGACACACAAAAATTATGCATTATTAACGATTGTCAAAATTTTATTTTTTAACCTTAAATTTTGTGTTTGAAACCTTGCACTAAACAAAAAGTTGATTATGATTTTTGTCAAAGGCCAACACACAATCAACAAATCAATAAAATGAATTATTATTGGTACGGAAAAAAACAAAAGGAACTTTGTTCAGTAAATTATCTCGTAGAGATTGTCACAAAAATTTTTCCCAGAAAAAAACCAACCAGAAAAAATAATAATAAATCAATCAAATCCAACAACCAAAAGAAAAGCCTACCACAAAATTTAGCAATCCAACCCAAATGTAAACTTCACTGCATTGCATTTTTTTCTTGCTCAGAACGATTCAAAATTCTGTGTATTTTATTTTATTATGCTCTGTGTGTATGTGTGTTGTTTTTATATTTTTATTATGAAACAACAACAATCAAAAATTGTCATTAGACAATGGCAATAAAGGTCAAAGGATAATTATATAATACACAATTGCTACGGCAACTATAATAAATTATATACCGTTACACAACATGTGAAACATTTTTGAATGAATCTTGGATTCAATTATATTTTTTCCTATATCTAATAATTTTCTTGTTGTTTTTGTTTTTTGGCCAAAGTGCACTAGAAATAAATTTTCCAAGGTCAATGAATTTCCATTGGGATTACTGCAGGATATTTTCAATTGGAGAAAAAAATCTCTGAATCATTTTTAAAAGTTATTTTTTTCTTAAATTATTTTGGAAACTATTTGCCACCTTTTTTAGCCACATTATCATTAAACAAAATTATATTTTTTTGGAAAAAAATATATCCCAGAATTACTAATAATAACAATAATTTACTAAGACCTGTGTCTTTTTTTCTATAGTTAGTTAGTGCTGCCATCAAAGTCAGTTTTTCTGTTCTGGTTTTTTCAACTGGCTTTTATTTTTTTATTATATTTTTTTATTAGGGTATTTTGTAAAATTATTACGCTATAGAATTTCACTCACCCTATTCTCTTTTTTCTATTATTTTTAGCTGTCTGACTGGCTAACAAACTGTTGTTTTTTGTGTTCTGTGTGTGTGTTTTTTTTTGCAAGAGCCACAGAACGAGCAGTACTATGTAATTTTTTTCATTATTTTAAATTAAATTCTATATCGTCATCAAACTAATACTAATGTAATAGCATCATCGTCAGTAGCAGGCAGAAATTTATATAATTTTTTATTATTTCGATGTTATTGTTGTTGAATGTTTGGCTGGCTGGTTTTTAGCCATGCCAGCTCAGTTCTATTCAGCAAAAAAAAA
>JAOWBP010052213.1:2429-13528 GCA_028571105.1 Tragopan temminckii
AGTGAAGAGTTACTGTAAAAATGTCTTGAAATCAATGAAGCCCAATGGTCCTCAGCAATAAAGAGGGCAAAATAGGTTGTCTGGTTAAGGAAAAAGTGACCTATGTAGGATGCCATACAAGAATCTGAATTCAGTGTACTACAGGGTAAATATACCATCATAGACTATTATAGGTAAAGCATGCTTTGTATCAACATATTTTGGTGAGATGAAAGCAATGAATGTGCTTTCAAGTAACAAAAGGGTGTGGAAACCATTTTTCTTTAGCGAGGGAAAGTCATATAAGCAGTGGAAGAGTGAAAGAGGCCCAGAGGCCCTCTATAAAGTATCTCCAATTGAAATGGCCAAATCAGTGCTTCCCTGCCCTGACACTTGATTTTTCCAGCTAGCTCTCTAGCCCCAAGATGTGTTTCAGGGCTTGGGCACCTGCTGGGCTTGTGTCTCCTGGCATGGAAGCAGAAGCAGCTGCTGCTGTCCTCACGAAAATTTGAAGCATTAACATCTTTCAGCACAAAACCGAGTGTTCTCGTGTGAAGTTATGATAGAACAAGTCCCAAAGCCAACTGGAACAAAAACATCCTGATGGCAGTTAGGAAGCCAGGCAAGCTGAGATATGATCAGCCTTGCTGAAAACTCAGTTTGAAAGCCATGGTGCTTACTGTGTAAAAGAAAAATATTTTTCAAACCCATCTAATGTCTCTTCTACTTGGTGATCACTTACGACAAACAAAATTGCACAAAGAAAATGGTTACATGACAGTGTCTGAGCTTTCTTTGAGAGAGTGATTAATGCTCAGCTTATAGTTCAGAAGATATTTTTTGTTGTTTATTTTGGAAGACCACAAATGCTAACATTATCAGGTGCTTGAGGATCTTTCTAGAATTTAGGTTGCTGTTCTCATTTGTTAATTTTAATAGTTTTAATAAGTATTGCTGCTTGCCAGGGGACTCACTCCATTGCATTTTATAAGGGCAATAGAAATGCATGAGGCACACAAACACTATAGTCTGAAGGGACATTTGTGATTATTCTTTTCTCTTCCCTTCATATTACAAGATACAAACACAAATTTCTGTTTTAAATCTGTATTCTAAGGAGAGATATACTACAGAATAGCTGGATAGAACAAATATTTAGGCAACGTTTAGGCTGATATAAAGATGGCCCATTAAAGAGAATTGCTTTCCCATGCTTAAACATAAAACAACCCAAAAGTGAATGTAGAAAGGGAGGAAAATACAAGGGCAGAGAAAGAGGAAGAACATGGAAGCAAAGGATGAATTCAGCTGTTAGAGAGCAAGTGTGGATAGTCTGAAGAGTCATTATTTCAAAATTATTTTTCTCCCTAAATAAATAACGTCTGCACTTCAAAATTTGGGAAACACCTATAATGAAATAGAGAAGTAGCCAGGGAAATAAGATGATGCTGTATACAACAGCAAGAATTAACTAGGCTCAACAGGATGAAATTAAACTGATAAATGAAGGAAAACTTTGAAGCTGCAAAAGCTCTTTAATCTGTTGCTTTGGACCCTGGACTGCAGGGACACATAGGACTGCATGGTGCCTAATACTCCATAGTGGGAGGGGGAAGAATATGTACTAGATGACCCAGTAAATCATTTCTCTGTGAAGCTGTGCTGTACTTTTTAGATGATCGGCCTGTCCCAGATAGGCAGTACTTATCTAGCGTGTCACTTTGGGAGTGTTTGAAATATCATACACTCTCTGCCCAGAGCAGCTGACAGCTAACAAACAAAGACAGTCTGTACAAATGACAACCTAATTAAAACAAAGCCAACCTTGTTATACTGCATCCAGAAATCTGGTTACAGGAACCAGCACATTTGAGTAACAGACATGCTAGGAAGATAGGAAAGACATCAGAAAGACATCTTTCACAAGCCTATGCCAATGAGAAGTAGAAATGCATCTAAGATTGCAAAGAAGGGATTCACTGCTGTATTTCAGTAGGAGATATTTGAAGAGGTATCACTAGCATTTATAACTGATGTCTTCCTAAAGAAAACATTCCTGAAATCTTTCCTGTCCATTCAACACATTTTCAGCGTATGCAGTGAAAATAACCCTTATATGGACTCTTAAAAGGTTTGTAATTTCATAACAGAAAAAGGCTGTGAGCCTGCAGGATAGGTAGCTAGAAGTGTTGTTGCTAGCCTGTTGCTTGCCATCCACTTCATATATTCACAGAATTCTCAAGACACTCTGGTGATGCTTGTATCTAAGGAAATGCCACCTTGAGTTCTCTCAAAAGGCACACTGTGTACATTGTATTCTCCTGCCTAAACTGCGCCTAAACATCTTGCTCTCCTAACAGGAATTGGATTTCAGCAAGGAACTTGAATAAAGTAATGATGATGGCTATCAGATGAATAGTTTAAAGCATGAAAAAAATAAAGCATGACATATACCAAACACTTGAGGAACAGACTCCTGTTGATTTCTCTGGGCTTTGGATAATCCCCACTGCCATCAAGATGAAAAACTGCAGGCACTTAAAGTAAAGGTTCTGGAAGGATTGCAAGATGAGATTTATGATCGCTCTAAGGGCCTATGTGGAGGAAATTAGTATGCAGTGTATTGTTATTCAAAAGCAACCTTACATTCAAATTCAGGATCTGATATGTTCATAAAAATAAAATTTAATAGAAATCTTCATAGTTCTTATTAGGTCTCCTTAGTTTTGAAATTAACTACTTCCTTAAGGGAATTTACATTTATACAAACAACTTAATAAGTTCATTTTTATATGTAAACTTCCAGCCAAACACAGCATAGAAGATAGTCTGTAATAAAGGAGTGAAACAAGGAAGTGTTAATAGCATGTGGGCAACAGCAAGATATTTTTGGATACTGATCTTCTGCTGGGCATACATTATATGATTAATGTGAAAAATGATGTGAAAATATGTGAGGGCTGCTCCAAAAGTAATGCCTCTTATTTTATTATGCTGGCCCACAATGTCAGATGTGGATGTTGGTGGTATGGCAGTAGAAGTTAAACCTTCCCACTAATATTCTATTACATTATGTTGCTGTGTGACAGGTGGCAGAAGAGGGGCAGTGTGACAAAATGGTGTCTGACATGAAAGTGAGTATGAAGTGAGTATGGAATTGTATTCCTCCATGCAGAAAAAGATTGCACTCACTGACATTTACTGATGCTTGCTGAACATTTCTGGAGACTGAACGGTGGATGTGAGCACAGTGAGGTGGTGGGTGGTGTGTTTCAGCAGAGGAAACAGCAACAGTGGGTCCCCTTCACTGGTGCATATTTTTACGAGTGCAGCATGCACGCTCTTGTTCATCACTGGCCACTGGTGCAAATGCAGAGCTGATGCTGGTAACTATGTCAAAAAAGCGTTTCATGGCTGAGAATTTGCTCTAGCAAACAGTGTTATTGTGCTTTTTGAATCTGTTTTAGTTTCCATTGAAATAAATAGAGGCATTACTTTTAGACTTGCGTAAGTTAGTTACCAGAAAATTCTTCATACCACTGTGAGGTAAAATATGCTCAATAGTCTCTTACCTTATATGTTTGCAGAAAGAGAGGAGTCTGAACTCAAGACACCTCATGCCATCACTTTCAGCACAGCTCAGAAGGAAGGTGAAACTATGAAGCACTGCTAACCTGCAGAGCAAAGGATTGTCCATGCTGCAAAAAGACCAGCTTGTGGATATGAAGGGATATTAAAAACTTAACTTTCTTTTCAGCACAAAGATGAAGAAACCACCCAAATAAAGACCGGGGAATTGAGAACTAGTGTTTGCCAGACCTGCCACAGAAGAAGGCTGGCAGAGTGAATATATCTGCATGCCTCAAGACACCAAAGGAAGTACTAGAAAAGGTTTAAAGCAGATTCAGCAGTCATTAGTGCAAATACTTCTCAGGCTGCTGAATTTCTAACTATGTCATTAAAATCTCAATCTTCAAAAACACATATTTGCCAAAATAATTATACTCATTAGCCAAGTTTGGACAATGGGTTGATTCAGTTGTTTTGTGGAATGAACTGACATCCTTTTCTCCTGTGTAAAGAAACACATTTTCTTTCAGGGCAGGATTATAATGTCCAGTACATGAATCTCCATGTTGAAGTCTGTTCAGATAGTAGCATTTGTTGGATTAATCCTTCAACCCTGGAGCTGTTTAAGAGTGGGAGTACTGCACTTTGTACAAAAAAAATTCTCCTTTAGTACTGCAAACATGTCACAAATGTAATCCTGGCTCTCAGAAAAATGTAGGGAATGAGACAACAGAGGTGAGACTGAAAGGAGATGTTAGTAGGTGTTAGCATAGCCCTATCCTTTCTGCCCAGCACAGGGAGCAGAGTGACTGTACAGCAGTACAGGCTGCCTGGGTAGGCTGCTTGCTACCAGCCCCCCAAGAGACAGGCTATGTCAATATTCTTGTTTTTTGTCTGTTAACTGAAAGACAGCAAATAATTCTGTTAGATTGAACTGAATTGTTTGGGGTTCTTTGGGTCTCTGTAGCTTTGAGGGGTTTTTTTGCAGTTTTTTTTTACATCCTTTTTTTCCTATATTTTTTTCCTGATTGCTTCAAAATTTCAATGTGTATTTTATTTTGTAAAGGACCAAACTAAATCTTTCAACATTTCCAGCTCCTGTTTACCCTCTCACTTCCCCCTGTTGTTTTTTTTGTTTGTTTTTGGTGTGTTTTTTTTGGCTGAAATTATGTCTTGATGTGTCATAAGCCATTTCAGTATCCTCCAAATTGCATTTTTGATGAACTGACTATTAAAGAGCATTGCTCAATTCTACCCAGAGGGAATAATTCATCCCCAGGCTTCCCAGAAAGGATACTGCTTTGTACTCACTGTTTGGAGAAATCAAAAAACAACACCACTTTCCCAGTTCTGAGAGACTGTTTACTGGGACTATAAGTGGGAAGACATTATGGAAGTCCATACCAGGAATAATTGCTTCAGAACATTGTTATGCAGTTATAGACTACATGCTAAAAATAACTAAAGCTCGGTGCATGTATCACTCAATGCCATGTGAAACTAATGATTATTAACTATTTAAATAAAAGATTCATTTGGTTGTCAGATAAAGTCACAGTATATGAATACACAATGTAAGTAAATCACTTTGCATTTTTTTCACAAAAAGCAGATAAATACAATCTTTTTCTTTGTTCTGCGTTTCCTGATATCCTGTTCTGAACCTAAGGAAATTCCTATGTCTCCTTGATAAAATGGAAGATTCTTTCTTCCCAAATGTTGTAGTGTTCTTACTTCATCATCAGGCAAAGAATGCAACCAGGTCTTCATTCATACATGACAGAACAATGTTTGTTCTGGTATTTTCTGAGACAATGGATTTAAGCCTTTCTACTCTGCTTCTCTTATGTATGTATCCTTTAACATTCCTTAAAATCAAACTTTTTATTTCAAACATTTTGGTTGTTGCATTGCGCAGCTAGATATTTTCAGGTCTTTATAGCATTTTCTATTAGATAACGAAGAGGAAAGTATAAATGAACATTGTGAGCCAAGCCAGCACTCCTCACACCTGTGTTTCTTACCATAAGAGGCACTGCTCTTTATAAGGAGTGCTATACTACAATCACGGCTAAGCAAAGAATTATCGAGTTTAGCTAGATGGTTTTCAATCCCTATGTTTGCAGAAACTAATATTTATGTTAGATGACATTACAAGGGAGTCTGACTGAGAGAGCAGATGTAAATTATTCAGGCATTCATCTGGAGGAGACATCTTTGTTCTTAGCACGTTTATAATTGAAATAATATCCAGCTTTTCCAAACTGCCATCAAGTGACTCATCAGGACAGTTCCATGAGCTGTGCATGCAGTGCTGTCCCATGGCAAATAGTCCTTCACTTGGAGCCATTCACATCCATGCACTGCTAAGACATTTTGAAATCAGCACTCCCTTTTCTGATCAAGCATTCAAAGCCCCCTTGCTCTGCCACTGTGTTATATGCATCTTGAATTTGCATCTGGCATTTTGCATATTACATGTTCTGGGAGGCCGACATGAAGACAAGGCAATTCTGCAAGCTGGATGCTAGACTATGCGTAGCTCATGTTTCATCTGATCATTCTAAAGGTATTTTTGAGGCTGCATGCAAGAAAGCTTGGTGAGAGTTCTGTAACTGATGAATGCATGTATGTTTTTGGTGATCCACTAACTTCAAAGCATAGGAAGTAAGCACCTGAGATGGAAAGGAAGAGGCTGTTTCTTCAAACACTATGTGAGACAAAACAGTATTCTTCTGCAGACTGGAAGGGGATTTCCATTCACCTCAGCAAGGGCTGTAGCTATTGCTGCCTAGACCCTTGCTACCTTTCTATTCTATCCATCCATAGTTAACTGACAGTTATCACTAAGAATAACAAGGGAACCTCTAGCTTGCTATTGAGGAGATACATGCCATTACTTGCTCAAAGGATTATAGAACATCTGAGGCTAGTGAGTGGAAAGAGTATCATGGATGAGTAGAAACTTGCTTCCAATCCTATGCCTCTACGTATTTTAGAAGTATGTGCTACTTCAGATGCTGACTGACCATAATGCAAAGTTGGTCAGTGCTACAACTGAACAGACTGGCAAGCCCTCGGTAGCAAGGACTGTAAGAAGAAACCTGAAGAAGAAATCAAGGGCTCACTACCCAGACATTTATGGACGTAGTGGCCTTGCTATGCCTTCAGCCTCACTGCCTGCTCTGGCTTCTCCTTCACTTTCCAACCCTACTGCTACTCTTAGATATCCGCCATAGTCGAAGCCACTCTTTAACCATCACCTTAAGCAGATGTAGAAAAACTGTAGAATGTCCACTTGAAAGATGGAAAGAAGGAAATCCAAGCTCTTACAATAGCTTTTTGCTAAGGCTTGTTCAACTTTTGTGCTATTAAGGAGAGGAGCTTGCAGATGGCTGAACTGATGAATTTACTTTGAGATGCTTCACTGAATGGCAGGAATAAAATGAGGAATGTATTCCACTGCCTCTCTAAAGTTTAAAGGCCACTTGTGAACAATGTGTACAACTTCCTGCATAAGATTTAATTCTGATTAACATGTGTACTAGGAGGTAGATACAATGTCATAAAACTTTTATCGTGCTTCGTATGGGGATTTTAGTGTGCTGTGTATGGGAATTTTAACACTGTGCACATTTGGAAATTAAAATAAAGCATCTAAGGGTTCAGCAAATGCAAGCATTTTAATGAATTGTTTAATGAATCGGTGAAGTGAAGGTGGGCATTTTAATGAATCACTCAAGACTGGCACTCATGAATGCAAAGGCCTTTTCAATAAATTTTTAATAAATAACAATGAGAATGCCAAATTAAATGCTGTGAACAGTAGAAAAGGACTAAATGCACAACTGTGACCAATAAAAAGTATTAATAAACATGCACAATCATGTGCCAAGTTAAAATGTTAAAGACAAATTAAATAGGAGAGGTTTACATAGACTGTTTTATAGTGCCTCATCATGAGACCCGTCGTTCTTTCCAGCGAGTTTCTTTACCTTTTCATTATCCTCCTCAGCTGTCTGTGATGACTATTCCATATTTTTGTCCTTCACTTTCTTTCTCTTGTTCCCTCATTCCTTTCTTACAACCGTCCGAGTCCATATAGATTTTTTTCTAAAAACAGTACCACTGAAGTAGGATGATAATTGAAGAGACACTCCAATAGTTTGCCCCTGCTTTGCAGAATGGAACACTTCAGGCGTGTCCTCCAACAATGAAAACATCATCTATTGAAGAGATACTGGTCCAGCTGAGAAACTATGTGGTGATTTCATTTTCCAGAATGGTGTTTTCCAAGCTAGAAGCAAGATGAAAAAGAATCACAGGCACTATGAAAATTGCCAAATGAACTGCATTGCCATGCAATCTGTGCATCAAATTAAAGCGTATTCTTTGGCTTGTTTTTCTAAGAAGAAAACACTCATGGATCAACATAATGGTTTCTGCAAAATAACTAGAATTCTGCAGTAACTAAAATATCTTTCTCTGCTGGAAATACTTGTGTTCTTTGACTTGGCTGGTTTACCATATCAGCTGTATCATGCTTTGTATTGGTTCAAGTCTCAGAAAACTCATGCACACATGAACAAAGCTAAGAAACAAACATACACACAGAATAGCTGGAGGAAATAATCTATTTCCTTTAAATTTCATACCAAATCCCCAGAGTGCCACCACTTAGTCTGTTTTTTTGGGCTCTTTTGGAAGCAGGAAGAGGAAGGAAATAGAAGAGCAAATGTCCAAGTATGAAGAGCAATGGACAGGGAGCAGCAAAACAGCATTTTTGTGGGATTAGACGTCTAGCAAAAGTAAAAAACCTGTACATTTCCAGAATAGTTTCTGGATATATGCCAAGGAAAATCAAGGGAATATGTAGGGAAAAAGACTTTTCTTCCTCTCAATTTTGGGCAGTAGAGAGCACATTTACTTTTATACACTAAGAAGCTGAGTTGCCTATTTTGTTATCCAGTGCTTTCCTACGTGCCTTCTCTAGTTTATAAAACAAACGTTGAGAAGAGAAAACCAGAAATACATGGAGAAGCACATCTTACAACAGCAGAGACCTGACAGCACAACACCAAGATATTAAGATCTGCCTTCTCCTGCAGGTGATCCTCCTCCCATTCAGGGCTGCAACTACAGCTCAAACAAGAACTTTCAGCTGTAAATGATGAGGCTGCAGAGTTCTAGTCAGATCCTAGAGTTCAGGGTCAAATTCTGTCTGTCCCACATCATGGGTTACAACAGCTGAGGTGTCAACGGTTTAAAAGAAATGCAATGCTTCAGTAATTTCACAGAAAAATACAGTCCATCTCCTTATGGAACATACTCATTTAGTGAACAGAATATGTTCCTTTCCTCTATATTCTATTCCATCTGTATTCATCTAGAGCACTTTTATTTGACATGGGATTAGCATCAGTTTTGTTCAGATAGACACCCATTAAGCTGAATGTTGCCATGACTGAATGTGAGACCTGAAATCCACAACCTCAGGATTAACTTGAGGCATGTGATCTGACTCAGGTAACTGAACTCACGCAGAACAGACTGTAAAGCAGCCACATGCAAATGTGGCTGTAAAGCAGAACTGAATATCGTAGTTTTATCCAGCCAGCACGACCTGGCTGTAGCAGGGGAAAACAGAAGAAGACTTTATATATGATCAACCATCCTTTATAAATCTACTTTATCATTGTGGAAAACATTATCTCTCACTGAAACCTACTTCAAGCAAAAGTTTATATTGTACATGAAAACAATGGATTTACACCAAATGTATTGTGTGAGAGTGCTAGATGTTTTAACATGAAATAGTACAAGTTAACTAGAAAAAAAAATCAAGCACAAGCAAGCCTTCAGAGGCTGACAACTAATCAAATGATTTCCCTGTGTCATTATTGTTCCCACACGAAGCAGAAATATGCCTGTGCTCTCCTTTCAGGAAAATTGTGGCTATGGATTTTCATTTTGTCTACTTATCATGACTTCAGGAAGCCAGCATAAATTAGGTATTTGTACAATACACTGAGGATCTAAAACACCATGCAAGTATTTTTCAAAGCATATCTGTTAGGTCTCTTAAAACAGATATTTTGTAACTCCATTTAGAAATCACATTTTTCCAGTTTCTCACCTACTTGTTACAGCTCTTGTCCTGTTCTAAGAAAAATCTTCTTCTCCTTAGAAGAGAACTTTAAAAAGGTATTAACATACTTTTTCCTTAATGCTAATGCAAATCTAGGAGTCATAACATCTAGAAACAGTGTTCTATTTTAAAATGCTTAATTACTATGTACTCATTTTCCCACATTCAACTGACTAGAAGAGGTGTTTGTCTGTATATCTGAGGCTGAATATAATTATTGCTATATTACAGTGAGATTACAGCAAAATTCTTGTTTCCCTCAAAATTCGCGTATAAACAACCACCACCTCACTCCAAGTGTATAGATTTTGTTTAAAATTGTTGAACTAAAGAAGACTATATTATTTAGTTTAAATCAAAATATACAAGAATAAGCATGATCATTCCAACAGTAAAGGACACTGAATTTAACACTCAATTACTTAACCTCTGATGGTGTCCCTGTTACTGATCTGAACTTTTTATTCATGCTGAAAAATCCCAGAGTTTTACACATATTAAAGTCTTCACCACTCAATGGGGGAGCTATCGCCATGGCTCGCAGTCCTGCTTCTGCCTCAACTATTACCTTGACTGGCCTCCACGTCTGTGTTACTGACATCATGACTCTTTTGTTGCAACAACAACTCCAAGAAGAAGAGATAAGTCCAGAGTGTTTAATGGGTACCTCTACTTCAGGAGCTTAATATTGGCTTTGGAAGGTGGCAGGAAGGGCTATTACAGTTTGTATGACTGAGAGACTTAAAAAGAGTAGTTCTCTGAGTTCGATGTTGAAAGTATCCCAAGTCTACTTTGTCCCCACAAAAACAAGACGTTTAATTCCTCATTAGATTAATGTTCATTCCTCCCAGTAATGAACTGTATTATAATGGAATATCTTCTCTCTTGTTCCTCTAAAAGAGGTTAATTATGAAGAGAAATGAAACTTGTTTCTAGAGAGAGAGGAAGAGAGAGATCATGAAGCCAAAGGAAAAACAATGCATACTCCCAGAGAAGCAAATATTAATTATATCTCTAACAATGACATCATATTACTAACTGCACAACAGCTGTTCTCATCTGTAAACGTAAGACTTCTTCAGAAACAGTGTGGAAAAAAGTGCTCTTGCTCCATCAGAGTCCCTCCAAAATGTGAGCCTGGCATTGAAATCACAAAAGCTGGCCAGCCCCTACATTAATAGTGCAACAGCTTCTACTTCTTTCTTTCATTTGCAGTCGCAAGACTTTTAATGATTTTGATCTCCAGGATGACATTTCTGGTCAAAATGGGAGAGAGAATGAGCAAGGCCATAGAGATGCCAACAATGATGACACCGACCTACAGCAATCCACAATCTGCAGTAGTATTACATTTTATGGCATGGCCAGAGACCAAGTCTGTGGGGACAGCACAATTGCTGTT
>JAOWBP010052214.1:0-13526 GCA_028571105.1 Tragopan temminckii
GGAACAAGTCCAAACAAGTCCTTGACCAGGGCTGAGAAATCCTTTGTCTGGAGAATGCTGATGGACAGGCCCTAGGCAGGGGTTGTGAAATCCTCTGTCTGAGGGACACAGATGGACAAGGCCAGGGGCAATGAGAGAGAGAGATAAGCCACAGATTAATGGCCATGAAGCAGTCTCTTGTGTGGGCTTATCTCGGGGAAGATGGCTATAACAAGAGGTGCTGCACATGACTCTAACCCAAGCACCCAGGAATGCCATGCTTTTATACAGAAGGATAAAAAGGGGACCTACAACCATGAGGTTAGGTTTTCTGGCAACAGATTCCTCATGAGAGAGGTTTTTTGGACATGGGAATCCTCATGTCCTGCCCCTCTCCTTTCTGGACCTACTCTCTCGCAGCTCCTTCTTGCAGCCTAAGACCAGCCATGCTGCTGCTCTCCCCCAAAAGGTTTCTGACAACAGATTCCTCACGATGTCTTGCCTGCATGCTGAAGAAGAAGAACAAAGATGTCTGCCATCAGATCCCTCACTACAGAATGCCTGCATGCTGACGGACTCTCCTGGGCCCATTACCTGAGTCCTGCTGCTTCCTCCTGGACTTACCCTGCGGGTTCTTCCTGCTACCTGCTTGCTGCCCAAGGCCAGTTACGCTGCTGCTGCTCTCCCCCTGCACTTTTCCCTCAGGCCATCAGAACGGCGTGCAACAGGACCACTGCTGGATCCTGGTGGTGACTATCCCCACTTTACGCAATTCTTGCTTCTTGCCTATCTTTTCTATCGCCTGCCTTCCCTTCCCCTTCACCCTAATTCATAGTAGTCACCATCCTTCCCTTCCCCGTCTCCCTGATTAGGATTTATAATAAACTGGTCAGACCAACATTTGAACCATTATTTCTTAATCTCATGCCAGGTATACAGATATCAAAGAACCTCCTCTCCCCCCTATAAATTGGAGCGAGACACCTAACAAGCATCAGGATAGGTGCCAGAACAGAAAAAGAAGGCTGTACCTAAAAGCAATGTGGAGGACAGTAGTCATACTCTAGGAATGAGATGTTAGATCAGCTGAAATACATTCTTAAATTCACCCTAACAGAGAAGTACCCATCAGCATATATTCACTACTATGTCAGTGTTGAACAGTTTACAGTGCAAGATCTAAGAGAGCAGAGATCAATCCTACAGGCTCACCTAATCCATCTGAAGGTCAATAGAAAAGAGGAAATGCACTGAAGATTTACTTTATGCTATTAAATACAGTTCTGTGAAAGAAATATTGTGACAGAAAATAAAGAAGTAGATGAGTGATTAAGTTCTTTCAGCACTGGTCAGCAAAACTGCATTAACATGAACAGCTATATTTGAATTAGTGAAAACCAAGTATGCAGAAATCCAGGGAGCCTTGGAGTTCCTAGAAAAGGTACAACTGTTAATTCACTCAGTCGAGCTCAAGTCATTTAATCTTGGTTGTGAGTTCATCACCATAGAAGGTACATGCCTGGAAAATTAAATGAAGGAGATACATTATCTGTGGAAGGGCTTGTAAAGACCTCAGCAGAACTAACTCACTGAAACCTATGAGTACAAATATTTGGAAAGGCATATCATTTTCAGTTTAAAGATAAGCAAGGCAATGCAAGTCAGGAGAGAGAGATCACAGGTGGGTAGCTCTATAGTATGAAGATTCCTGAAGAATCATTAGGCAGATTACTATGGTCCATTAATTATTTTAGGCCACAGAAGGGAAACAGAGTGCAGTTTCCCAGGCAAAGATATCAGAATTCATTGGGTCATAGGAGAGAATATACAAATTAAGAACAACAAGGGCTGGGAGCTCAGAAAGTGGAGCAACACGTATTGCAGTAACAACCAACTAATACATCTCTATTTCACAATTTAGCACCTTTGATGTTCTTCAAAGTGTTGGGAGAGCACATTAGGTTAGCCTTCTGGGTGCATTTGTCTTGTGTGACCGACACATAGGAAGTGACTAATCCAACTCATTGTTTTTTCTCCATAAGAGTGCTGATAAACTCTCCATTAGGACTGAAAGCCCCTCTAGGCTCTGTCAGTCTTGTTGCTATTTAATCCTAAATGAAGTATGTCTTATCAGTTCATTCCATGCCATGACCCTGATCAAGGTTAGATGAGGGTCTAGCTCAAAAAGAGCAAGAGGTAGTAAGAAGCATTATTTTTCCTTGACTAAGAAAGCAGTGAAGTGCACAGTGGTAACAATCCTTTACTGCAAATATATTCCACAAGATGTGTTCTATTTACTCCTTAAGAGAATATTTACTTTTTTCAGTAACATTTTTAAATTATATGAGGCTTTTTCTTTCCTATACTTTTTAAAGATGAGATTAAAGTAAGGATTTTATGTTTTTTAGTAAATCCTGTTTATGGGAAATCTATTTAAATTAATGCCACTCATTTTTCAAAAGTCTTCTAGTGTCAAAGAAGAAAGTGAGTCACATGGCAAAATTATTCTGCATGCTATTATCAGTGGAGATGAGCCAGCTCTCCTACTGCTTGTTAATGCATCTGTCTAGTGAAGAACGAAAAAAAGAGTAAAAAAAAGTCCTTATTCTGGGGAACTGATCAGATCACAATAGTTGTTTTGTGTGGGTTTTGTTTTTTTTTTTTTCTTCTTTTTTTAAGAATAAAAATTTATTCTTGGGAAATGTGTAACAATACTCCAGCCCCACTTTATGCTTTCCCATCTCGCAATCAGTCTAATTCTTCTCTATATGTGCACTGTACTTCCTGATTAATCGGCTATTGGGTCCAAAAAAAAAAAAAACAAAACAACTATAACGGGTAAATTAATACATCATCCATGAAGTATTACAAGGCCAGCAAACTGTAAGACTGTTGCACCTTTGAGAATACTGTTACTTTCTGCTAGGGGGAAAACTACTATGCATTTTATTTTGTAGATTTCTAAGCTAAATTGTCACTTGAAAACTATGGGATCGTGACCAAAGTTGGCAACAGGATTTCATCAGAGGTACCTACTTTGTGCTCAGCTATCTTGTACAAATTTGTTGACTGTGTAACAAAAACAAAACAAAACAAACAAACAAAAAAAGTTGTTTCATTCAAAGCCAAAATTAGTTTCTATCATTTTATGTAACTAAAGATAGAGCCTTGCAAAGGGATGGTGCAACAGGTGGCTGCCATCAACAGAGAAGACAGGCAAATCATGAATAGATAGACACAGAAAAGAAATAATATATGTTCATATACAAAACATGGTCTTCTAACCGCATTTTCCATCTTTAGATTTGCTTTGATTAAAAAATAAATTACAGGTGTATAAGATTCCTGTTAGTCTCAGGGATAACTGAACGTGTCTATCACTCACTAATAGAAGAGCAAAAATCAACATCTGCAGCCCTGTCTGGAAGCAGACTGAGCATAGTCAGGGTTCCACTGTATAATCACTAGCAACAAAAGAGGGTTGATACATGGCCCTGAACACTGTTACATCAACATATGTTTCTATTATAATGAACGTCAAGTTCATTTAGTAAAAATATTACATCTATCAAAATTGAATGGCCAACTGAAATCTTGGAAATGGCCTTTGGGATAGATTTTGACCATTAATTTTACCAGTAAAATATGTACATATGTTAAATAGATTGAGTGATTTATCCAACGTCTATGTCAGCAGTTATCCTATTTTCTCCCTTACTCAAGACTGGAATTGAAAATGGAAATATGTGAGGCTGGAAGCACTGAAGCTGTACTATAAGATCACAAGAGGAAACATACTACAGATTTTTTGCATGGCATTGCACAATGTCAAGTAATCCAAGCAGTAGGCAAATACTACTTTTTATACAATCACTCTCTAGATACAAGTGAATCTCTCTGAAATTACTCATTCTAACATTCTGATCATCTAATCTTCTCTGTGGTAATTATAATAGTAGTTACAGATTAGTTTCATAGACTTCAATAGTGGTATCTAATGCTTAAGCTGAGCAGGTGCCCAAGTGTTTTTCTGATTGTACCATTACCATTGTAATGGTATTTTCCCCCTTGCTCCCAGTCTCTTCCTTTGGCATGGCCATTACACCCAAAGCCCTAATCAGGACTGGTAACAGTCATGCCAAATACTATGAGTCAGTCATCTTAACCTATAAATAGTAAGCACCCTGAAAGTTCTTGAGCTCTAATCCTAATAACAAGACTGTATGTGACCTCCCCAATTCCTTCTAAATATTGTGAAGGTTGAGTGACAATAGTCTTCAGGTGGATTATGTGGAACATTTACCAAAGGTGACTTAGTGAAAGGTCCACCCCTTGAGAGACGGTAAACCTCCAGGGTGGAATGTGTTGGATAATCCATTCCATGATAGTTCCCTAAGCAATATAGGACCTGAAAACTTTAGATTGTTATCAAATACCAGGAAAGCCTGATATGCTAACTGTAAGAAAAAAACAACATGGAATGTAGATCGGAGTGGAGGTCCTATGGCCAAACCCTGTCATTGTGCAGGGATGGGGACTTGGTGATATTTTTGGAACTGGCAAACTATTTTGTTTCCTGAGATAGTCCTAAGAAAGCAGTTTCCACCTTTCTGAAAAAATATTCTCTGAGTAGACATTTCAAAACAAAAGTATGCTTGACTAGAGTTGCTTAAGCTCCACCTCGAAGAAAATGGTATATAAAAGGCTTAAGGTAGAAGGATCTGGGGGGAAGATAGCATTGCAGATAAGTCAAAAGGATAAAGTGGTACTGGAACCAGCTGGCAGGCTGAACCTCCCTTCCTCCCCCACAGGGATTTATACGGAGCAGACGTACGCTTGATTATACCAAGTGCTTCCCCTGGGAAACTTAGAAATCATTATAGAGTTATTCCATGACCTAATGCGCTTGTGGATGGCCATATTATTCATGCTCTTCACAAATAAAAAAATGAGGGCCATTCAGTCATACTCAGTTCTTTGAAAGAGAGTTTAGTTAGGCACATTAACATCTACGTATTCTTTGTTATTCACAGGCATTAAAGACAAAAACACTTCTACTTAAGATTCAAGTCTGGAAAACCCCTGCTTGTTCAGTCACTGCACAATTTCCAGTTGGTAACTATTACACATAGTTAACACTTTTCCCACACATCTCATCATATACACTCATAAAATGGCACCTCACTGTCCAGACCAGAGAGAAGTGTAACACCTGAAGTCTTACAGAGATATCAACGTAAAGTCTAATTTTTGGTAGCTATAATATTTTAGAAGAAGGTGTAGGCTATATTTAGGATTTACTTTTTCCTGAAAATTGACATTTAGAAGAATCTTCTCATCTAAGATGTCTTTCATCTTAAAAAAATTACAAAAATGTTTACTTTTTGGATTTAGCTCTTAAAAAAATTGCTAGTTACTTATCTTTGAAGAGTTTCTGAGTGACTGACCCCATGAGCCAAGAAGTGAAAAGAGATGCTAGGATAAAGTAAAAAAAAAAAAAAAAGCTTCCTGTCACTTAACCCTCAAATAGTAAAAAACATCAGTCTTATATCATTTCCACCCAAAAGGTCAACTACATTCAGGATGCTAACTGTGTAATCAGCACTCTCTGACATTTAAAACTAGTAGATAAAGACCTAATTGTTATACTCTTTATAATGAAATCATGGAAAAGCAATAGTTGAAAAATGATTACAACCAAGCTTTGCTGAACCACTGAAGGTACAATATTCGTCATGTGGAGAGATTAAAGCCTTGTGTAATCAGTGCCTAGAGATCACATGTCATTTCACATCAATTGACATGATGAATCTTTTACATAACATGAATCACAGTCTAATTGTGACTTTGATTGCATCTACTGTTGTTCTGATCACACAACTCCAGCACACAGAGGTGGA
This sequence comes from Tragopan temminckii, assembly GCA_028571105.1. NCBI lineage: Eukaryota > Metazoa > Chordata > Aves > Galliformes > Phasianidae > Tragopan > Tragopan temminckii. The sequence continues at coordinate 5,880 of JAOWBP010052214.1, forward strand.
GAAGGAGTTAAGCTATTGTATAGAACTAAAGGAAGGCAGAAAAGCTGTGTAGCATGAAGTGAAAGTGACTACTCACAGGATATGTGCATATGCACAGGATATGCAAAGATTTGTTGAGCAATTTAACATCAACATATGTTATACATATATATTGACATTATCAGGAATGGAAATTAGAGACCATCTCTTCCACAAATAGAAATACATAATTTCTAAAATCAGCAGCCTACTGCCAAGAAACTCAGAGTGGAAGCCTTGTTGCCAGTGAAGACACATTTAGGACAACAAACTCTCCATTAGCAGTAATTCAGGCAGACTGCAACTAACCCAGAACTCTCACAGCAGCTGGCAGAAAGAAATTGTACAATATGCTTCAAAGATATTTCTAAAGATCGGGTTCAGTCATGGATTCATCATAAGTTGTATTTCAAAACAAGGAAATTGATTCTTTATGGAAAGTGTATCACTTCTATTACCATAATAGCTGAGATATACAAAATTTGTAATGCATTTATTCCCAGAACCTAAGAGAACTATTGTCTTCACTTTGCAAGTGTAACATAGAAAACCAGCTAGTTAAGGAACTTGTCCTAGACACTAGAGGAAATTGACAGAATAACAAATAATTTCATTCAGATGGTCAGGTAGCAATGTACCACTCTAATTGCTGGATATGTTGTGGTCTCTAGCCCCTGCTTGCTTATTGGTGAACCATTTGGATGCAAGTCATTACTAAATTCATTACAAAACCATTCTATTTCTCAGTCTTGGAGGAAGAATATTTATGATCTAGGACTATCCAAACTTTGAGTAGGGCCAAAAAGAAGTCTGATCATTGTAACTGAAAAGGAGACAATACAGATTTTACATAGGATGCTTCGCATCTAAAATAATTTTGAGATCTTTGAATGACAATCTACATATAGTAGAAGCAAATTCATATGGTTAGTATTGATCAGCTCAACTTCATAGTCCTTAATGTATGGAAAATACTGAAGAGAGTTTTGCTCTCACAATCACTGTAGTATATAGCTCATTGTCTTTATTAAGTATTTGCCTAAATATGTGAAACACCAAAATCTACAGAAGCCAGATGAGGGAGTGACAAGATATTATAGGGGAACAGTTGACAAATCTGCATAAAGTGAGGAAGAGGCATGCCCTAGAGACATGATTATGCAAGCTTACTGTAGAGGACACAAATGTGCAGTTGGAAGCAGTAACAACTGCCGTAACTGTCCTTCCTAACCTTAAATTACTTCTTCAAAAATACAGAAAACTCAGTTAAACTTCCTTTGCAAAAGAGAGAACTTGACTGAAAATAATTTAAAAAAATCAATTTATTGAAGAAAGCTCCATCTTAAACTCATACCCTATCTTCCTTTGAGAGAAATTGAAAAGTATCAAAACGACATGTTTCTAATTTTATTATCAATAGTAATATCCAAGAAAGCATCACAAGAGCATTCATGACACTGAATTTTGCCATTATCTTATTGGTTTTTAACTGCATTATATCCATAGGTCACACCAAAAGTAATGCCTCCTATTTATTTCCATGGAAACTACGACAGATAAAAAGAGCACAATACCACTATTTGATGAAGCAAATTCTCAGCTACAAAACACTATTTTTCAACATAGTCACTACCCATAGCTATGCATTTTTACCAGTGATGAACAAGAGCCTGCATGCTGTGCTTGTAAAATCCTCATGGCCATTTATAACACAACTTGTCTTTCACATCACTATCAACACTTCTGAAACACATCACCCACCACCTCACTGCACTAATATCCACTGTTTGGTCTTCATAAACCTTCAGTAAACGTCAATGAATGTGAATGGGTGCCATTTTTTCCACATGGAGAAATTCAGTTTCACACCTTTGCTTCATATGCAGACACAATTCTGTCACGGTTCCTCTGTTTTGTTGCATGGCAACAAAATGTAACAGAACACTTTGGGAAGATTCAACTTTGACTGTCACACCACCAACATCTGCCATTAACTTTGTGGGCCAATATAATAAAATAGGAGGCATTATTTCCAGAGAAGCCAACAGCAACAGGATTTTTTTTTAATCTCTCATCAGTTTTTCAAAATCATTCATTTTTTTGCTGAGAATTGTTGCAGCTAAAGACAAAGAAATAACTTCAAGCTGATCTTATGTGCAGGCGTTCAGTTGTGGGTTTATGTAACTTCATTTTAATTTTAGATAGATGAACGTGTAAAGTAATTGAAATGTTTCTAAATAACAGATGGAATGAAATCAATGGAAATAAATCCAAGACAAAGGTTGGCATATCAGTTGGCATAAATCATAACTCCAATGGCAGAACTACAATATGTTTACCTCTGCTAGACAACTGTTAAAAGGATCCTGAAAATAAAACTTAAATCAAAAATTTGCTATGCCAGTAAAATTTTCTCTTATAAAGTTAATCGCTTACTTTATAAGCTATAAATGTTTCTGGGGCTGGTATTTGTTCTAAATGTACTTTGTTTATCTGTTTATTTGCTTGCTTGTTTGTTTAAAGAAGAAACTCTTATCTAGGATCTCTTTGCCAGATGCCTTTATCAGTTATCTTTGATGTACTGATGGTCAACCATATTTCTTTGCACATGACATCTTCTGACCTACTACAGTATATAATTTCATGTAAGTTGTCTAAATGTGAGTATGGAACTACCATTGGTCCTTGAGTACCTGTGGTTTGTTAGCATGAAGTTAGAACCAGTTTGTCCCAGTAATCTGTCACTACAGTGCACGCTGATGTTTACTTAACAACTAGTTGGAAAGAAAAGGTTATATGGAACTATATTTCATTGCTTAGAATCCAAATATTTAACAGGTAGAATATATACAAAATCTTACATATAACTACTTCTGAACTCTTTTTGTGTGTTATTTCAACTAAAGTTAGAAGTCGATTACAGCAAGGTCTTCCTTGTCAGTTATCCTGGCAGGAGGACTTGTCAAAACACAAGAAAAAGCATATAAAATTTTATCACAGGACTGTGGGAATAAGAAAAGTATAGTTTGACCATTTATGCAGAGGGAAGAAAGAAAAAAATCTCAAACTTGATGATAAGAATGCCAAATAGAATTCCTCTTTATTGGTATCACAAATCTCAAGCACAAACCTGTTTACTGTGCTTTAGAGATAAGAAAGGAGTATGGTTAAGGTAAAAAAAAACATTGCTGGTAATGTGGATTCCATCAAGACAAGAGCATTTTTGCTAAATAATTTAAACATGATTTTTTTATCCTCCTGCCTTGTAAGGACTTAGTATCACGATGAGAACTGTAAGTACAGTCTTTTATCAAAAATAGGCTAATAAGCAGCATAAAAATATAGGTCTGCCAAAAGTAATGGTCTTAACTTCTGGATTTTAAAAAAGCTCAGATTTCCCTGAGGCAGTTTCCATTTTTCTCCTATTAATGAAAAGCTTCAGTACAGAAGATTCAAGGAGTCATACAGGTATATCCTACATAGCTTTATCATACAGGAAAATCATTTCTACAGAAGAAATTGAGTATTACTTGTAAATGTCCTTTGACTTGTCAGGTACTGAAGGAAGATTCAAACCTCTTGCTGTAAACAAGGAACATTCATCAATTAGTTTCAAAACAGCAATACAAAAAAAGATGCAAACACAAGTTAGTGGCTCATGAGATTTTCAGGTAACAAATCGTAGAACTAGACACATCCTGAACCATTATTATTTGCATAAAAACTGGTGAACTTCTGAGAGGTAGACAGACATGCCTACATACACATCACTGTAGTGACAGACTCATTACTGCAAACAGCATTAAATTAAATAGTGACACAAAAAGTAACATGATATCTCAAACTATAACACATCAATCAGCTGATTACTTCAGTAAAACTGCATAAGGTTCTATGTGCCATTGTGCATGCATTTAAAGTACTACACATGCTTAAGTTACTCAGATACTGCATTAAATTCAATAAACTAAACATGAATCATTGGGCATGTTAAATGAATTGCAACCCATAATCATCTAAGTAGTAATAAGGCATTCATTTAAACTGACCTAGATGGATTGTGTACAGGATTGTTAAATAAAATGAGAACACAAGTTACAGGTTAGAATTCTTGCAACTCTTTTCTGGTTGAAGGGATTTTTATAAGTCAGTAACTGAAACTGTGCAAATATCTAACCTTTTGGGATCTTCTTCACTAGACAATGGTTTATTGGTGCAATTTGTATGCATATGAAATCATAAATAATGTATTTGTGTGAAATCCTCTGAAATCCTGTATTTCCGAATAGTAGGGAATAGAACTCAGAGCAGTAATGATTATGAGTGTACAAAATAGCCACCTGAGCTAGGTATCTCCAGAATTTCAATATTTAAATGAAGGGGAAACATTTGTACTTATTAAAAAAATGCTCAGCAGTTACTTGGATATGCTTTACTATCTTATTCAGGATGATTTCATGGTTCAGAGAGGAGGACACTACTCCTTCACTCAAAGGATTTATGGAGAATTCATCCCACTAAATGTGAAAGTCTGTTCTTTATGTGAGTCATTCTAGTCTCCATGTATAATCAGTAGAAACATAGTTACTATAGGCTCTGAAGTCTAAGATAGAATTCTTCTCACTTCAAAATAGACATTTTTAATACATCAGTTGGATTGAATCCTAAAAAAAACCTACATCTCAACAATGAATATAAAGGGAGCTTCAGCAATAGCTGTCAATGCTACATATGTTTAAGGAAGATGAGGTGAGTTTATTCCTAAAATCTAGTCTTGGCTTTGCTGATAACCTGCTGGAAGTCTAAGTGCTCTAAAAAAAAAATAATCAAGAATCCTATTTCAGACTTCATTACTCCATTGATGACAGCTATTAGGCAATATCTGTACCTTTCTGACATCTATATCCATTCATGGTGACTCACAACTTTAATCTTTTGGTACATGTGTTCTGCCTCCCAGCCTATCTGTTTTGTATGTTTACTGCATAGTCTTCAAAGCAATTGTCACTTTTTGTGTCAGTGTGTAGCATACCTGAGCCTCAGAATCAGAAGTACCTCCTAGCACATCAGTCATACAGGTAGTTAATGAATTGTAATTATCATTGGCATCATCTGAGGTTAGAGGTAATGTGAATAGGCCATGGGAGTTTGTATTTTCTTCTGTGCTGATTTAAGCCAGAAAGCACATCTTCACACTGTAAAAAAATAAAATAAAATAAAGGAAAAAATTCAATAACTCACTGCTCCATTACTAGAAATCTTTCTGCTATTAATAGTTTAAAATACAAATATAAGCATATCCTTAATTAATATAGATAAGATTATAAAGAAATGTTCTTTAGAAAGGTATTTGAAAAGGTTACTGAAAACAAGAGTGATGGCAAAAAAATGTTGTAGCTGTAATGTTACTGTTGAACATTTAAGACAAGAATAACTTTGAATATTTAAATGCTGAATATTTTAATGATCTATGAATTATGTTTTAACAGAAGACAGCCATGGTAATAAGCTATGTGTCATTGCATGACCTCAGTCAAGTTTTGTGCCCATGAAGGAAAATGTAGCAATGTTTCACAATAAAAATGAAATAAGGAGTATTATAAAGTCATTACAATATGTCATACTTTCATCAAATTGGACAAGATTTCACGAGCTTAACTCATTCTGTATCCCTAGTACTAGTGTCCAAGGAATAAGAACTTTTTTGTATAAGTTCTGCAGCACAGCTTGGCAAAAACTTGATTACCAGATAACATCCATTTAAGTCAACAGTAAAACATTTTTTAAACAAAGTAAATTACATGCTACTGGTCTCCAAAATGGCCTGTACTATAGCCATTCCTCATGTCAGGATACATTGCTGAACTAAACTCTGTGAAATTAGATTGGACTTGCCCAAGCCAGAGAGTTTAAAGCTATCTTGGGTGTCCTTTCATTACAATACAGTCATCCTGATCAGTAAAGCTCACAGATCAAGACATCTAAATTTATTTGTTTACACGCAAGCTAAGCTCCCATTATCATCAGTAGAGATCTAATTGGATACATTTAGTGAACCTTAAAGATCTATTCAGTGAACTCTAAATTATACACTTACGTTTGAATGATTATTTTAGGCTGTCCATTGAATTGTTCCCAGCTTAATATGTGCAAAACAGTCTTAAGACCTTTAATTGAGTCAACTCTGATTTAATTTTTGTCCTAATACCCCCTTATCTAGGCTTGTAAACTACAGGCTACACTTAGGATACTAAGTGTTACTCTGTAGTGATATTTTATTCCATTTATTTTATTGCAATATAGTGTGCAAGACAATCCATGCATGCTGTAGCTCTCCATTTTCATCTTATACTGGAAGTTACACTTGAAGCTCAGTTTATGCACAGTTATTCTCAGTTTATATCATGAGAAAGACAAATCAAAAATGAGAAATGAAGATGTTCTTTCCTGACTGAAGGTTCACAGTCACAGGATTGCAGAATTGCAGGGGTTGGAAAGGACCTCTGTAGATCATCCAGCCCCACCTCACTGCAAAAACAATTTCCCTACAGTAGATTACACAGGAAAATATCCAGGAAGGTTTGGTGTGTTTCCAGAGGAGGAGACTACACAGCCTTCCTTGTCATCTTGTTCCACTGCTCTGTCACCCTCACAGTAAAGAAATTATTTCTCATGTTCAGATGGAACTTATTGTGTTCCAGCATTGCCCCTTGTCCTGTTGCTGGGCACCACTGAAAAGATTAGTTTCTTGGAGGTTACAAACAGTAACACAGAATTAGAAGTTAAATTTGTAGAAAAGGACACGAAGCAGTAATTTGAAATAAAGGTTGTAGAACTTGCTCAGAACTCATAAATTGTTGATAACATCTTGTCTCTCCACAGGTATTTTTGGGCCATGGAAGATGATGCAGAAATAATGAAAATCGTGGTTGCAGTAGTAAAGTTATTAATATGTCCAGCTGTAGGTGGCAATGTCAAATTAGACCACAACTTACCATAGGTTACATACATACACTACCTTCTCTACTGGTTATGTCTAAAAGTTGGTATAACTGTCATGCTCAGAATGTATTAAATTCTCCAATAAATAATTTCTAGGGAAAAAAAAAAATCAGTTCTCAACTGAAAAGAATGTCTTGTCTTGTAAGAAACTTCTCTCTCTTTATACCTGCTCTGGCACCTCTCCAGCTGTCTGTATAGTTGCACATGTACAGCATACTATAGGCAAAGTCTCTGTACAAACCTGTACTCTCTGGACGACTGTGCAGAGATATGCAGTACCATTTGCTGTTCAGTACAATGTGTTAGTTGACAGAGCTATATCACTGCCTACTTCAGATTATAAAGAAGTTATGCAGTAGTTTAATATAGTTCCTGTATTGTGGCTTCTGAAGTACTTATTTCAATTGAAGTACACACTCATTTAAAATAACTGATGGCATCAAATGCAAGTTTCCATGAAATCTGTAGCATAGAACCTTGTAGGCAGTGATCACAGAATCACAGAATCACAGAATGGCCAGGGTTGGAAGGGACCACAAGGATCATAAATCTCCTGCCACGTGCAGGGCCACCGGCCTCGCCATTTAATCCTAGGCTAGTTAATACTAGACCAGGCTGCCCAGGGCC